>OU015503.1:127209214-127251714 GCA_907164885.2 Dolomedes plantarius
TGGCACCGTCATTAAACTGGGTGGTAATTTGAGCTAATGTTTGGCTTCGCTGGCTACGTACAATACGCCTGAGCCGTCTCTCACCACGCACTGTCAAGGCTAATTGTCCTTTGCAGTTTGCCCGATCGCTAATTTTTTTTCCACCATCCATGTATTCTTGGTAAACTCTTGACACTGTCGACCTTGAAAATCATAGCTGTCTGACGATTTCGGTTATTGAATGGCCCATGCGTCGCGCACATAAGATTTGTCCGCGATCGAAGGCGTCTAAATCAGGCAGTTTACCCATACTGGCAATTCCAACAACTAATTCAGAACAACCACAGTACGCGCTATATATGCAGTTACCACAGCACCCTCACTTGCGCATACATGATGCGCAGCGCTACACAATTTGCAAAAGCTTTGCTATCCCTAATTCAGTGCCACTTCAGTGTATATGCGTTACGAAATTATCTCACGACAAACACGTCAGAAATTTGCAGGAGTAACAACATTGGCGTCCGCGTGAGAAAACTCACACACTTTGTCTTTAGAAAAGCACGGTAAAAGTGCATAAGATGGTCAGATTTGGCGAAATTTGGCACGATTTCTTTTTCGTAAATTTTATAAATTTTAAAAATTTTATGCACAATGGAATTAAATTAAAATGTCGCACGCGGGAGAAAACTCGGAGTTTATTAAGAAAGAGAAATAACCAAATTCCGGGGGCCCCCTTCATGCAGTAAAAATGCACTTCGGGGTGCCCCTTGTTTTTTTTTTTACGAGAAACATCCATAAGAGCAATGCAAATGCAATGAAAATCGTAAACAATGAGTATCAAAATAGTAAAAACACAGTATAGAAAAATATTATACACAATTGCATTGTACCAAATTTTTACATTTGCAAATGTATGGCGTCAGTTTTTTAAATTATCAAAAAAATTCTGAAACTTAAGACAGAAAATATGAGTACTTACTTTAGGCAGAACTAGCTTTTTCCGAAGGCTGCGGTATAAATAAATCTTCAACACAATGTATGAAGTCAATAAATTAGAAGAAGCAAAAAAGAAATAAATTAGAAGCTTTCCTTTCAGGTTCAGGTATTTCAACTTGTCGGAGCTCCAAGGTCTGTAGGACTCCAATTGTAACATTATATATCTGAAATATATTTACTCAGCAGGTAATTAAATATCATAAATAGGCCCTTATCAATAAAAACATAATACAAGTAAAATAAGTAATAGTAAAATAAAAGCAAACGCCGGGAATCGCACCCGGGAGAAAAATTACAAGGCGCACTCGCATCCACTGGGCCAGAGTTGCCACAGTTATTTAAGAAAAATGAGGAAGATATTCGCACTGACATTATAGTAAAGTTCTAGGGGGTTGGTAAAAAATACAAGAGGGAGGAGTATAAAAATAAGAATAAGTAAGCAAGATAGAAGAGACAATGTTAGCTCTTAAGAAGACACGCCCGAGGGCGTTTGCGGTTAGCACGGTGGGAGTAGTCATAGTCTGGAAACTCAGCTGTAATCTCATTGCGAATGTTAGGAATATTATCAAAAAAATTCTTAGAGAGTTTAAGTGCCGTTTTCTTGAAGGAAAGGATACTGAAGTCTCGTCGTATGGTTTCATTAGACATATAACGGATCGCTCGGCGAATACGTCTGAGAGTCAAGTTGTGGATGACCTCCAGTTTATGGATATGAGTTTTCGCGGCGTAGAACCAGACCGGTATTGCATAAAGAGCTACGGGGAGAATAACTTGTTTAAAAAGAAGGACTTTGTTTCTCATGGAAAAATGGCTGCCGTATATTAATGAGCGAAGTTGCATGGTAACAGCGTTACATTTTTGTACTAGTTTATCGACATGTCAGCCTGCGATCAAGGGTCACACCAAGATAGAAGCTTTCCTATCATAGCTTGGTAGAATTTTATAAAAATGCCCCCCCCTTTTTTTGGTGCCAATAGTGCAAACGTGCCATTTAAGATTGCTGCAATAAATATCCATCATGATATATGCGTCACAAAATAATAACATGACAAACACGTCAGAAATTTTCAGGAGTTGGCGCACGACATTGGCGCACGAGTAAGAAAACTCGCACACTTGGCGACCCAATTCCGGGGCACTGTTGGCACCAAAAAAACAGAGGGGCACCCTAAACTGCAGTCCTACCTCTTCATTCTTTGAAAAACTCTCTAGAACTTGTTTTCCATCAAGAGTTTCGTCTATTGTTAAATCTGCAATATCTTGAATTGTTCATTCTTCAAACTTCTCTCTACCAATCTTATATGACAAAATGATGATATTTGAATGTAATTTGTTTGTATATATATTAGATAGAAGATTTTTAGGCTTTAAAGATTCTCGCCAAAGTGATTTCCAGCATTCATTTAGGATAGACGGGTATAATTTGGATAAAGCCAGGGCAGCATATTTAAAACAATTCATTGCAGTAAATTAATAACAATGACACAAAGACTCCTGAATGAAATATTCCAGGAATCCCGGCCGATAGATGACTGCACCAGTTTACAAAACAAAATTAACTGAACATGTATTCAAATCTGCTTAAAGATGCCTAAAAGTGTTTAAAAAACCATCGTGTTTAAAAAAGTGTTTAAAAAAGTGCGTTGCCATCGTGTTCTGAGCAATGCACGTGCGTTGCCATCGTCTCTGACACGTGCGTTGCCATCGTGTTCTGATTCAAATGTCTAGCTAGTCGGAAAGTTAGTTAAAAATCGATTGCAAGATATGTAAGGGACAAACACACAAACAAACAAACAAGAAAGCAAGTTAATTAAAACATGGTAAAAAATATGAAACAAAGGAAAATCATCATAACACCGCAGATAAACTTTGCACACAATATAAGCAACAGTGCAATATATATATATATATATATATATATATATACCTGATTCTCTTTTTGCGCGATTTTGAAATAACACAGTCCAAGAAAGAGAACCACTTATTTTTTTACACTTTTTTTTACTTTATAACATGGTTTAAAAATCTTAAGATGTAAAGATGTATGACGATATATTTGTTATATATCGTCATAACAAATATATCGTCTTGTATATATATATATATATATATATACAAGGTGCGCCATATACAAGGTGAGTCCATAAAGTAACCGGACAATTTTTTATAAATAAGAAAAATATCACTCACCTTCAAATAAATTGATCTCCTTCAAAATAATCGCCAAAGGAGTCAACACAATTTTTCTAACGGTTCTTAAAGTCATGGAAACACTTTTATAGGTTTCGGAACCAACCGTTCGCAAAATACGCGTAAATTTTGATTTAGTATCCGAGACGTTTTCAAATCTCTGTCCTTTCAAGGTTTTTGTATTTTTTGACTACAAAGGACTTATTCACCACGCATTTGTTCCTAAAAATCAAACAATTAATCAGTATTGTTACGAGGAGGGGCTTCTTCGATCAAGAAACAGGATAAAGCGAGTCAGGAAGGAACTGTTTGACTCTGGGCAATGGTTTCTTTTACAAGATAATGCTAGGCCTCTTACAGGCATTTCTGTACAACAATATCTTGCTAAGCATTCAATTACAGTGATAAATCACCCACCCTATTCTGCCGACTTATCGCCAGCTGATTGTTTTCCTATTTCCGGAGCTTAAGAAAGGACAGCGATCTGAAACCGTCTCGGATATCAAATCAAATGTTACGCGTATTTTGCGAACGGTTAGTTCCGACGCCTATAAACAGTGTCTCGATGACTCGGAGAAACGTTGGACAAATTGTACAGACTCCTTTGGCGATTATTTTGAAGGAGATAAGTTTATTTGAAGGTGAGTCATATTTTTCTTATTTATAAAAAAATTGTCCGGTTACTTTATATGTGTACCTTGTATATATATATATATATATATATATATATATATATATATATATATATATATATAAATAGTCCTAAAATACAGTAACCATAGTAAGTCAGTAACTGAGTATCTCCATGGTTGCAAGTTTTGTGACGTCAGTCATCTTGCGGTTACATGTTCTTAACTTCCACTCTGTCTAGCGCCAGGCTTGGTGCTCTTTGGTTAAGTAACTCTTATTTCAATTTTTAATCAATTCTTCTGTTATTCATGGATTGTACGGGGTCTGAGTGTGTTTGTTGTATAGATCATACTCATCGGAAACAGTCCATTGGCTTTTAGACAGTATCGACACCGCTGATGAAGAGATGCTGTCTAAAACCCCTTTCATACTTTTCTTTTCATGTTATTTGTTCCTGGCTGCAAGTAGCTTTAGGGCTATTACTGGTATTTATTTCTTAATTTCTTATACATTTATATTTATACATTATAAACGTATATATGTCTATGTGTTTGTGTGCAGATGACGCCTCTACAGACAGCCACGTGCTGCACGAGCTGGAGAAGATCGACGACGAGGCAGACAGCCACGGCATCGTCTTCCTGAAGACCAGCGACCTGTTGGCCGCCGAGAAGTACGGCATCGAGTACCTGCCCGCCCTCGTCTTCTTCTACCGCAGGATGCCCAACGTCTACTCAGGTCAGCTCTCTATATATCTGTGTATATATCTGTGGAGGTAAAGGACAGAGAGTCCGTTTTTTTAAAAACTACTTCATTCTTGCATATTTTTTTGATAAGTTTCAGTGGGGCTAAGCTTTAACTCGAATATCGATATAGAAGAGACCTTGCCAGTCTAAAACGCCACCACGTCCTATCATTGTATAGCGATCTCTTCAGTTACTTTTGGAAACTTTATTTTGTACATGGAAAAAAAAATCCAATGTCCCTCTGATCCTATTGGCGCAAAAAGAAAAATTCTTTTATTATGAATTATTTAACTTTTCACGAATTTATGACGCACCGGGTATATATATATATATATATATATATATATATATATATATATATATATATATATATATATATATATATATATATATATATATATATATATATATATATATATATATATATATATATATATATATATATATATATATATATATATATATATATATATATATATATATATATATATATATATATATATATATATATATATATATAAATATATATATATATATATATATATATATATATATATATATATATATATATATATATATATATATATATATATATAATATATATATATATTTATATATATATATATATATATATAATATATATATATATATATATATATATATATATATATATATATATATATATATATATATATATATATATATATATATATATATATATATATATATATTTATATATATATATATTTATTTATTTATTTACAGGGTGTCTAGCGAAAAAGTCCCTGATTTCAAAATTAAAAATCTCGAAAACAAAGATCTCTAGAAGAATGCAACAAACGGTATTTTTTTCGTGAAAACTGTAAGAATTTTATACACCAATTTTCGAACTAGTTACAAAAGCTGCTAACAGATGGCGCTCTACAACTCGTATCAGCATGCATAAATAAACCCGTACTCTTTGCGAGCAGTCTTTGCTATCTCTCCATCACAATCTTTTCAAAATGTCCACCATCCGCTGTACGGAGGTGGCGCAAACGAACAATAAAATTTGCCATCCCACCCTGTAGTGTCTCGACAGAAATCGATTCGGCTGCCCGACAGATCGCCGACTGAAGCTCGTCCAGCCTGGTGGGATGGGTCCTGTAGACAGTATCTTTTAATGTGCCCCACAAAAAATAGTCTCAAGGAATCAGGTCCGGCGAGTATGGAGACCAATCTATGGCTGCGCCTGTAAATTGCAGTAAATTTGGCTAACGGCGCCATCTGTTGGCAGCTTTTGTAACTATTTCGAAAATGAGTATATAAAATTCTTACAGCTTTCACGATAAATATACGATTTGTTGCAATTCTTCTACAGATCTTTGTTTTCGAGATTTTTAATTTTGAAATCAGGCACTTCTTCGCTGGACATCCTGTATTTACACAGGGTAACTTCTGTCAGCCATCCCTCTCAACGGCCCTTTTACATTCAGAACTGATTCAACACTGTATGTTATGCAAGAAACCCTGTTTTCATAGCAGCCCCTTAAAACAGCTTTTTGGAAGCATGACTGGGCCGTGATAGTGAATTTATGTATATGTACATGCACATACATTCCTATGTACTGTGACGTAGGCAGTAATAACGACAAGCGTTTCGCTTCAATTACTTTACTACGCCACCTTAAACACTACAACTACAACTACAAAAAGCAAGTATGTACAGCGAGTTAGAATTTACATGTTAGAGATGTCAGGATGGCTTCGGGTTCACAGACCAACTCTGGCCTACAGAAGGCCTCTCGGACCAGAGAGCTCCGTCTCTCTCACACTCAAAACAGATATCTTTCCCGTGGAGTATTGGGGGTCTTCTTTTATACGGTCGGCGAATTCAAAAGCTTTCTCCGGCGTTTTAAGTGGTCGTAAGGGTCCAAAGTTTATGGGATTCCACATGTCGCTATAGTGTCAAAATTCTGGAGAGCCCTTGAACCACTCAGGTATTTATTACTTTTTTAACGTCAGAATCGCATATTACACCAAATTTATGGCCTCTTATCCTAGAGTTTCTGAGACCGCTCAGTTTAACATTTCGCCGATAGACGACAAGTTCATGTTGAGGGGTAGGAACGAGCATCACAGACTTATATAGTTACAATTTTCGTGGAGTAATGGAGACAACGTCACAGTACATATATGTATGTGAAGCCGTTTGAGTAGTGCGGCGGAAAAGCGGTTTCTCACGCTTCTACCTCTCGTCCGGCAGGTGACTTGAAGGACGAGGATGCTGTCCTCGCCTGGTTCGTGGACCAGTTGACCAAGGACGAGATCGAGGACGTGACTGAGAAGATGCTCATCAACCTGATCCAGAGGGAGCCCAACCTCGCTGTCCTCTTCTGTGAGTCTCATGCTTAGACATATTGATTCACACATGCATGCATTCACGTATGTACATATATATATATATACATACATACACATACATACATACATACATATATATATATAATATATATATATATATATATATATATATATATATATATATATATATATATATATATATATATATATATATATATATATATATACATATATATACATACATACACATACATACATACATACATATATATATATATATATATATATATATATATATATATATATATATAAAGTGGTTTCCGCTGATAAGAATCACGTTTGTTATTACTGTTTTTGATTCTTACAAGCGGTTGATTCTTATAGCCGGAATTTAGGTTTTTGGACAGGAACAGACACACACACCTATATATACATATATGAGATAATTTACCATAAAATGCTCTTTAACTTGCGTTAATTACCTTTTATTAAAATTTTTTTATATAATTTTGAAAATACAACTCAATTTCTAGACCTATAATTAGATACACATGATTATAGTGAGACAAGAAAAAAATCCAATATTTGTTACAACATACCTGCTTAACAGTTGGGGTTTCACGACTCTTAAATCGAGAAAGTTGCAGAAATCTGACACAGTTTTCGGTTTGTTGTAACAACAATTTTACTGTGTTTAGACATTTAATTTGTTTTGTATATAATAATATAAGTTATATATAATTATAAACAAATTTAAAATTTTGTGAAATTCTATAATATATTATTAAAATACACCAATAAGAAAGTGTCACCGTTCGCAACATATATGATATAACGCTCATGATTTTTCAAAAAAATAGCTTTCAAACTGTAAAATAATAATATCTAAATAAAATATAATGTTTAAAAATGTATATAAACCTAAATATAAACAATAAAACACAATATTTGATTTTTAGATGAATAATATTAAAATATACTCCAAAATCATGTTACTTTTCAAAGAAAATTACTTACCTGAAACAAATTTACTGCAGAAAAATACTTAATTATTGACAGACTTCAGTCAAAATAGTACAACGACACTCTGTATAAAATTTTACCAGAATGCTATTAACCAATTTAAAGATATAATGCCCGCAAGGAATAAAAACTTCGTTTTGAGAAAAATCAATTTAAACATTTTTTTAACTTTAAACCACTAACTGAGAAATATATTAAAGCTTTTAACCATAAATAAAGTAAACCAGTTGTAAGTCACCTATTTTAATTAAATATTTGTGCTCTATTGCACAACTTTTTTTCAAAATTTTGATATAAGCAATGTACAAAAATATGTATTTTTATTGATGAAATGAAACACCATTGCTAGCTTTAGTGTTATTATTCTGAAATGCTTGTTGTAATCAAAAATTATATAAAATAAACATTTAAAATCTTCCAGGTTCATACAGAATTCCTTCAGTTTCAACGTTTTTTTCATTTAATATTAATTTTGATCTCCGTTTAGCTCTACGGATATCAACAGTACAAGACAGTTTTTGCTTTTCTGAGAGCTTTATTCGCATAGCATCTCTTCGAAACTGGGCAGTTATAGCATTTATTCCTGGATAAATGCCTAGCGCTCTCATAACAGAAAGTCTACCTTTGTGGTCTTCATTAAATAATATAACAGCTTCATACGCTGCTATTTCAGAAATCCTTTTGCCACTGCCAGATACTTTCGGACATACCTGCCATATAACAGAGTTGAACGATTCATTCGAGTTCTGTGTATGACTGCCCAAGCACCGCTTTAGAAGATCCGGATGAGATAAAGCTTTAAATATAGGATTTAGAGTGTCCATTACTGCTGTAGATATTATATTTTTGTGTTGGAACGATGAGACAGTTCCATTCTCAACAGCTTGGTTGTATTTGCACCAGGAATTAAGCCCTACGGGGCAAAAACTATGAAGTGGCTCTTGGTCTATGGATCTTGTATGAAAATACACAGCCCATACAGCTTTCCGCATTTCTACTTCAGAATTCGAATGTTGACGGATAGCATTTCCATAATAGGATGTCAATTTGTTGATTAAACTGTCTGTCAGTCTTCCTTTTCCCGACAAACTTTTACCATCAGAAAGTTTTTTCCCTCGGAAGTCTTGTTTTAATTTTCTCAGGCGACTTCCCATCCTTTTTTGGACATGCCCGACACATTCTATTTTCACTGGCAATATATCGTCATATGGTTTGCTAGCACAAATCGAAGAAAAGGTCTTGGTGTCACCCTCACCTATGTAATTTGTGTACCTCATACCTCTTTCCACCGCGGTGGAATACGCAAATGATGACGATTGCAGCGCACGGGCACATCTTGGGCGACTGCGGCGCTCCTCACAAACTGCATAGAAAGTGAGGAAAGACAGCCGTTTGGAGGAACGTGAATTGTGCTCTCGTGAGATTTTTTTTTGCGTGCGCAGATTCAGCATGCCTCGGACAAAAACGCGAGCATCATCCGAGCACGTTTCGGAGTTCGACCGAGGTAGAATCGTTGCATACAGAGATTGCGGATTATCCTACCGAGAAATCGGTCATCGGGTCGGACGTGTCCGAGTCACAATCGTGCGAATATCGAATCGGTGGATGTGAGGATCAGGAGGGAACGACTGACCGACATGAGCGATTGCAACCGCCTCATCGCACCACTCCACCGGAAGACGGGCATATTGGGCGCATGGCTGTGATAGAACACATCCGCAACCATAGCACAACGAATACAGTCTGTAACACAAAAATCTGTGCCCGCACGAACAATACGACGTCGTTTGCAGCATAATGGACTGTTACAGTGGAATGTCAGGCGTCCATTGCTTCGCTTACCTTTGACTTTAAACCACAGGCGTTTGCATTCGCAATGGTGCACTGAACGGCGGAGATGGAATTCCGAATGGTATGACATTGTGTTTTCGGACGAATCACGCTTCTGCCTACAATACCACGACGGTCGGATTAGAGTTTGGAGACACCGTGGAGAGAGGCAGCTCAACTGTTGTGTTATGTATCGTCATACTGGTCCTGCACCCGGTGTTATGGTATGGGGTGGTATTGGATTCCACTCCTACACCCCTCTGGTACGCATTACTGGTACAATTACCAGCCGACGTTTTATCTCTGAAGATTGGCAGCCAGTTCTCATTCCTTACCTTCAGGGCTTGCTGCGGCCACGTTTCGACAGGACGGTGCGCGACCACACGTTGCACGCATTGTTGAACATTTCCTCCAGAACACCAGATTGCATTCCTCCAGATTGCATTCTTAGGCTGGTCTGCCTGTTCTCCAGATCTATCGCCCATCGAACATGTCTGGTCGATGATTGGAGAGCGCCTAGCCCGGCATGCCGCACCCGCGGGTACAACAGACGAACTTTGGCTACGTTAGGATTCCCCGACACCACATCCAAAGCCTCTTTCAGACAGTGCCGCGGCGTGTCCCCGAGGTTGTTGACAGACACGGAGGCAGCACTCATTACTGATTTTCTCGTCTTCCTCACTTCAGACAGGGCTGTATTTTCGGTCAATTATTTTTGATACTATCTGTAATCTCTTGAAGAAATTTGGCTGTGATATCTCTTGTCTTTCTTGGTACTGCATTTTGGATGGCCAACAGTATATATATATATATACAATACTTGCTTATTTATATGTGTTTCCCCATACCCACAGACGACAAGGAGATCCCAGGTAGCGCCAGGGTGGTGAAGGCGCTGGAGAGCATCGACGACGACACAGAGGAGATGGGCGTCCCGCTGGTCAAGATCAGCGACGTGAGCCTGGCGCAGCACTTTGGACTGTACGACGAGCTGCCCATCCTGCTCTACTTCGAGGACCGGATCCCCTCAGTGTACGAGGGCAAGCTCAACGATCCACACATGGTCCTCGCCTGGCTCACCCGGCAGAAGACCACAGACAGCATAGAGGAGGTCACAGAGGAGATCCTGCTCAATCTCGTCAAGGAGAGGGGATACGTCCTCGCCTTCTTCGGTCAGTGCATTTATGTACAAGTATCTCATATACATGTATCTATAGATATGCAGGGTGTTCCAAAATTCGACTGAAAAATTCAGAGGGGTGATAGTAGGCATCGAGACGAGCAATAATCACATAGGAATGCATGACCGGAAACGTAAACCTGGTCATCTAGAGGATAAACTAAGATGCAGAAATCTTGGGTTTCCATTTCTGCATCTTTGTTTATCCTCTAGCTGACCAGGTTTGCGTTTCCGGTCATACATTCCTAAGTGATTATTGCTCGTCTTGATGCCTACTATCACCCCTCTGAATTTCTTGGTCAAATTTTGGAACACCCTGTATATCTATATCTATCTATCTATCTATCTATCAATAAATCAATCTATCAATCTATCAATCTATCTATCTATCTATCTATCTATCTATATATATATATATATATATATGTGTGTGCGTGTTAGTTAGTTAACGGTCTGTGTATTTCAGCTCCCAACGACTGCGCGCAGTGCGAGCAGATCCTGCGTGAGCTCGAGCACATCGATGACGAGACTGACAGCCACGGCATTCTGCTCGTCACCACCGACGACATGAATGTCGCCAAGAACAAGGCCAACATCTCCGAGTTCCCAGCCCTCGTCCTCTTCCGCAACGAAGAGCCCATCGTCTACAAAGGTGAGCTTCGAGTGGCCTTTCAGGTGTATTTATGCGTTTGTATATATGCGTGTGTATACATAGTCCCGTCACACTTATGGGACCACCACCTAATTTCGACGTTGGCGCGAAATAACCAATCGCAGAATGCACGTGGAAGCACTAACAGTGGAGGGTGTATAAAGGGTGGCGGAGGGAAGCGGAAAGCATTGCAGTCGTTGGAGTCATGCAGAGACGGAGCGATTTATCCGACGTCCAAAAGGGCGTGACCATTGGCTTTCGGGCCAAGAGTGGCAGAATTTCCGAAACGGCTCATTTTGTGAACTGTTCGCGTGCCGTTGGGGTAAAAGTGCACCGTGCATGGCAAAATGGCGCACTATCCAAAATGAGCGACGTGGTAAATGAGGTGCATCACGGGCCATAGATGGCAGAGGTGAACGACGGCTGCGGAGATGCGTTCGGGCGAATAGATGTGCAACCGTTGAGCAACTCACCGTCCAGATGAAACAAGGGGCTACCAACAGTGTCTCCACAACGACGGTTCAGCGGACGTTGCTGCGTATGGGCCTCTGCAGCAGACGCCTTGTTAAAGCACCTATGCTGACTGCTGTTCATCGGCGACGAAGGATGGAATTTGCACGCCAGTAACGCAACTGGACTTCCACCGAGTGGAGACAGGTGGTCTTTTTCCGATGAATCACGTTTTATGCTCCATCGGACAGATGCACATTGGCGTATACGGCGTGACACGTCTGAAAGCAAACACCCTGCAACAACTGCCGGAAGGGTCCAAGCTGGAGGAGGGAGCATTATGGTCTGGGGAATGTTTTCGAGGTATTCTCTGGGTTCACTCATCATTGTGGAAGGAACGATGGATCAACACAAGTATGCATCTATCGTTACGGACCATGTTCACCCCTCCATGCGAATTGTTTTTCCGCAGGATGATGGCATCTACTAGCAGGACAATGCGACGCGTCATACAGCTAGCAGTATACGTGCGTGGTTCGAAGAGCACCAGGATAAGTTTACCATACTCCCCGCCAGTTCCCCGGACTTCAACCCAATCGAGAATAAGTGAGACCACCTCGATCGGGTTGTTGGATTCTCAACCCCGCCACCTAGGGCAGCTGGCCACGGAACTGGCTCAACATCCCTGTGAGGACCTTACGCAACCTCAGAGAGTCTCTTCCTGTCGTAGCGCAGCGGTCCGTGCTGCGAAAGGTGGTCATTCTGGCATTTGACAGGTGGTCATATTAATGTGACTGGACTGCGTGTATAAATAAATAAATAAATAAATAAATAAATAAATAAATATATATATATATATATATATATATATATATATATATATATATATATATATATATATATATATATATATATATATATATATATATATATATATATATATAGTGAAACTTGTGTATGGCGTCCAGTCATGGTTCTGAAAAAAAATGCCTATTTTAAGAGGTGGCCAAAAAAAGGGGGTTTCTTCCATCACATAGGCTCTGTGGAGTCTGGAATTGGTTCTGAACAACATAGGGCTCTTCAGTGGCATAACCTTATGGAGAAGTTTCACGGTACATGTGAATATCAGTTATAACACATAACCTGCACGTATTAGTTATACTGTAATTATCAATTTCGAGTCTACTTCAAAATCCATATATGTTTCATTATATATATATATATATATATATATATATATATATATATATATATATATATATATATATACTTACTGAAGAGCCAAAATAACTGGTACACCTGCCTAGCATCGTGTGGGGCCCCAAAGAGCACGTAGAAGTGCCGGAACACGAAGTGGCATTGACTCGACTAATGTCTGAAGGTATTCTGGAGGCATTTCACACCATGAATCCTGCAGGACTTGTGGGCTGTCCATAAGTCCATAAGAGTGCGAGGGTGTGAAGACTTCTTCTGAACAGCATGTTGCATGACATCCCATAAGTGCTGAATAATGTTCATGTCTGGGGATTTAGATAGACAATGGAAGTGTCTAAAGTCAGAAAAGTGATTCTGGGGCTACTCGGTAGCAATTCTCGACGTGCGGTGGCGGAGTCGCATTGTCCTGCTGGAAATGTCCAAGTCCGTCGGAATGCACAATGGACATGAATGGGTGTAGATATCGGACAACATGCTTATGTACCCGTCACCTCTCAGAGTCATAGACGTGCCTGGGGTCCCTTATCACGCCAACTGCACACGACCCATACCATCACAGATGTTCCAGCTTCAACAGTCCACGTTTGACATGTACGGTCCGTGGATTCACGAGGTTGTCTCCATACCCGTACATGCCCATCCACCCGATACAATTGGAAACAAAACTCGTCAGACCAGGCAACGCGTTACCAGTCTTCAACAACCGATGAAGGTGTTGGCGGGCTCAGGCGAGGCATAAAGCTTTGCGTCGTGCAGTCAACGACGGTACGCGAGTGGGCCTGAGGCTCCGAAAGCCCATATCAATAACGGTCCGTGGAACAGTTAGCACGCCGACACTTGTTGATGCCCCAACACTGAAATCCGCTGCAATCTTTGAAAGTCACATGAATCGTGATTAC
Organism: Dolomedes plantarius; assembly: GCA_907164885.2. Lineage (NCBI taxonomy): Eukaryota > Metazoa > Arthropoda > Arachnida > Araneae > Dolomedidae > Dolomedes > Dolomedes plantarius. The sequence continues at coordinate 127,223,351 of OU015503.1, forward strand.
CTGCCATTGTAGCAGCAGAAACCGATCTAACAGCTTCGCCAGACACCTGTTGTCTTATATAGGTACTGCCGACCGCATCGCGTTACGCTAATGGGTTGCATATCTCATTTAATTGCATACGCACGTTTGTTCCAGTTTTTTTGCTCTTTAGTATATATATAAAGATATCCATATGTATGTATGTAAACATGCACACTCGTTCTGCAGGTGACCTCATGGACGAGGACAGCATCCTGGCATGGGTGACGAGCGACGAGACGCTCGACAGCCCGGACCACATCAACGAGGTCAACGAGAAGATGCTCGGCAAGCTGATCAACACCTCACACTCAGTTGCCGTGCTCATGTGTAAGTTACCTCTCACATAGAATACCGATATATATATATATATATATATATATATATATATATATATATATATATATATATATATATATATATATATATATATATATATATATATATATATGCCTTGGTATATACATACTGAAGTGCCAGAAAAAGTGGGATAGCTGTCAAATACCTCGTAGGTCCATTGCTGGATCATGGAACTGCGGAAAAACGATGGGGCTTTGAACTCTTCATGGAACTCTCTGAGGTACTCCTTGTGAACATTACTCCTCCTGGGAAGAAAGGGTTCACAATTCAGTAATATTCCTGGACGGTGAGTGTGCTTTGATTGGAACACTGGATGGATGTCTCGAAAAACATTGAGATCTGGTGGAGAAGGCAGCTATTTCATGCTCCAAAACGAGGTTGAGTGTTCCTCGAACCATAATTTACTGGTGGTGCATTCTCTTGTTGGAAGACGCTCAAACCCAAGAGATAGTCTGTGCATGAATGAATCTCTGTAACACATCTGGATATAGCATTCACCTGTCTGAATAGTTATAGATGTATGCGAGGTCCTCACTTGGGCCAATTCAGGACATCCCATACCATTATTTAAGGATCAATAGCCTGTATTGACATGCTGCATTCATTGATTTATATCATATTCTTCACACGCTAACCCTTCCATCTGGCCAAAGCAGTTCGAAATGCCCCGACACATCAGGCCAAGCTATTTGTTTCGTGTCTTCCAATGTTCAGTTGCGGTGTTCCTGAGCCCATCAAATCTCTGTGTCACGAGGAAGTTCACTCATGTTGAACTTCTGCTAAGCCCATATCGTGCCATATCGTTGAACTTCTGCTAAGCCCATATCGTGCAGCGAACATTGTAAAGTATTCACCCTGATGTTAGTAGAGGCCTCAGCATCGAACAGCGATATTATTTGCAGCAAAGTTGCCCTCCTTTCTCTCGAAATGATTCTCGACAGATGACGTCACTCACGATCCTCCAGAGTCTTTCTATGGCCACTTTCTTGCCGTAAGTTTGATGTTCTCTCAGAATTCCTTTGTCCGCAGTACGCTCTTGAAAGGGTCGATTGTAAAAATCAAAACTTTGTCTGTGTCTCCTAAATGCAATAAACTACATAATAAACACTATCTATGGGTAAACACTATCTATCTCCATAAGGGATAGTGTCTACATAATAAACACTATCCCTTATGGAGTCGCCTCTTTAGGCTACCACAGATGTCTGTCACTTTATATTTGCTGCTCGTGGATGGAACTATTGATTAGAAAGTGTTTGATACTACATATTGCAAATGGGATTGTCTATCCCAGTGATTCTGGCACTTCAGTATATATATATATATATATATATATATATATATATATATATATATATTTGTATATAATATATGTATGTATATGTATATTTATATATAATATATATTATATATATATATATATATTTGTATATAATATATGTATGTATATGTATATTTATATATAATATATATATATATATATATATATATATATATATATATATATATATATATATATATATATATATATATGTGTGTGTGTGTGTGTGTTTGTTTGTTTGTGTGTGTGTGTATATATATATATATATACATACATACACACAGTGGGTTGAAAAATTATTTGCATGTAGGGTATTTTTGATATAATTGCAAGTAAATATAATGCCTGAGAAAACAGGTTTTTTGCTGAGATGTGCAGCCATTTACTGAGAACAAGATTGTGTTAGTATTAGACTTACAAGTGAATTAGAAATAAAAACATTTTAGGACTTTGCTGTACTTTGGAGGCCAAATGCTTTATGTCTGGTTCACATTTCATGACTTTTGCTGAACTACATTCATCAGTCATTCTGTTTCTTAAACTTTCTTTATTTTGGAAAAGAATGACCCAAAGGTTAAGCCTAATAATCGATCATTTTCAATTGTTTCGACGAACTTTTGTTTCCATATCGAACTGGACTGAAAATCGATTTATTGCATTTTTACATCATCCAACAATTTCCAAATTGAGCTTATTTGCTGGCATTGTGTCTAGATGTGAAGTAGATCTTCATGTTTCTGCAAACTGCCTGAACTCCATAAATCCTGAAGAAAATTCATCAATCATTAACTGTTGATATGGAATTGAATATGGACTGTGTTGATTTAACTTCATCTGTTTTTCATGAGAGTATTGATCAAAAATTCTTTTTGTATTTGGAAAATGTTTGAAGGTATTTGGAACACCGTCACAGTTAAAATTTTTTTATTTAGCTTCGAATGCTTTCATGAATTGAAAACAGGACAATAATTGTCTTGTTCGCACATTGTAGTGTGACATTTCATTCATTTAAATGTATTTCGAAAGCCATTCAGCATTCACTATTTGATTATATTTTTCAATTATTTTCTAATGTCTAACTTCATCTGTACACGCAACAAATTTTTTAATATATATATATGTATATATAATGTATGCATATATATATATTATATATGAATATATGTATATATATATATATATGTACATATATATATATATATATATATATATATATATGCATTTATATATATGTATGTATATATGTGTATATATATCATGTTATTCTACCTTAATAAACCCATGACTTTCTCGAGCAATAAAAACTAATTGTTTCATCCAATATTCTATGTTCCCTTACCCATATTCAAATATATATATATATATATATATATATGTGTGTAAATATATATATATATATATATATATATATATATGTCATGTTATTCTACCTTAATAAACCCACGACTTTTTCGAACAATAAAATCTAATTGTTTCATCCAATATTCTATGTTCCCTTACCCATATTCAAATATATATATATATATGTGTAAATATATATATATATATATGTGTATTAATATATATATATATGTATATATATATATATGTATGTTACAGGAAGGAAAGTGTTGGTGATATTTCCTGATCACCGTATTTGTCGTTGTCCGTTCGAAGCAAGTCATTTATAATTTATTCCACACACCATGAAGCCAAGAAGCACTTCTTTTAATCATTAAAATGTATTCTCCTTAACACTTATAAACCATACTTCGCAACTAATAAATACATACATTTTATAAAGTTCTTTTTGTCTTTTATTTTTCCCGCTCGCTGGCCGACATTCTTAAATGCCTAATCTCGGAGTCTCAAAGGTGTGTAGAATTTTTTTAAACCAAATGTACATAATTTGAGTTTTATTATTATTTAAATGATCGCTCGGAACAAGAATTTTAATTTGTATCAGGTTTATAATATTTCATGACATATATTCTACTCGCTCTCGAAATGCTACAAAATTTCTCAAAAACAAGCATGTACATACAGGGGTTGTCCAAAATTATGGCAACACTATGCTTAAAAAAGTTAATTTCGTTTCTGCTGATGAAAGAGCTCGTTGCACAAATAGTCATTGCCTTCTTTAGTGAAATTGTTTAGCTTACGTTCTCAGTGTCGCTTTTGCTTGCATTTGAAACTGTGAGTTGTAAAAATTAGCTCAAGGTGGAGACAGATTGATCAACCTGTCAGAGTTCCAAAGAGTGGAAATGGTAGGCATGTGCCTATTTGGTGTTTCGGCAACCTCAATTGCAAATTTATTAATTGTATTGAGAGGTTCTGCGTCTAACTTCATAACAGTACAAAGTTCCGTGGTAAAACATTGTCTGCCAGACACAGTCATGAAAGGAAAATGGAACTCACTGACAGAGACAGGAGGACATTAAAGGAGATTTTTACCTGAAACAGAAAGACCACTGGGATTGCTGTGCAAATATGAATATACAGAGCCCAGTATCGACTCATACAGTGAGAAGGGAATTGTTTAAGCAAAATATTTACACCAAAGCTGCTTTTCCAAAACTCCTTCTGTCACAGATGAATGCAGACCATAGTCTACAGTGGTGCCAGGAACATAAAAGATGGGAAGTGGGTCATTGGAAGCATGCAGTGCTTTCAGCAAAATCACTATTCCTAACCTCAGGACGTGTTTACAAGCTTAAAACCCAAGCTCTCTCCATCCAACAGTAAAGGAGAGTCAAGGTTTCATCATGCTTTGGGCGGTCATATCATAGTTTTCAACAAATCCTATTATCACTAGAAGATTAACTAGAAGGGATTATATAACCATTTTGGGCGACCCTGTCCATTCAGTGGAGCAGACATTGTTTCCTGTAGAAGATGACATCTTTGAAGATCACAGCAAAGTTGGAACTGTTATATCATGGTTTAAAGAACATGATGATTAAGTCGGACACCTTCCCTGGCTTGAACAATCGAAAGATTTAAACATCATTCAGCTATCGTGTCTCTATTGGAACCACAATTAGATCGTGTTATCCTTCTTCAGCATCTGTCGAAGAATAGGAGTACCTGAATGTGTAAAATACACCTTACCAGTATCCAGGACTTGTATGCATCCATTCCGAGGAGCGTCCAAGCAGTTTTAAATGCCAAGCGTGCTGCAACACCCTAATAGGAGTGTAATACCTGCTTCTGCAAGGTATTTCCATTATTTTGGACAACCCCTCTATATACATATCTAAACAGGGTATTATCAAAATAATGGAAACACGGTTTATAAAAAGATGCATGCAGTGTGGCTGCTTCTTCAAGGTATTTTCATTATTTTGGACAACACCTGTAAACACATATCTAAACAGGGCATTTTCGAAATAATGGAAACACTGCTTATAAAAAGATGCATGCAGTGTGGCTGCTTCTTCAAGGTATTTTCATTATTTTGGACAACCCCTGTAAACACATATCTAAACAGGGTATTTTCGAAATAATGGAAACACTGCTTATAAAAAGATGCATGTACTGTTGCTGCTTCTGCAAGGTATTTTTATTATTTTGGACAACCCCTGTAAATACATACTTAAACAGGGTATGTTCAAAATAAGGCAAACACTGCTTATAAAAAGGTGCATGTACTGTCGCTGCTTTTACAAGGTGCTTCCATTATGGACAATCCTTGTATACACACACACACACACACTTATATATATACAGTATGCCCACTAAAGTCCCTTCCCACCCTCTTAACTTTGGAACGGCTGCTGCTATATGCATAAAAGTGGTGTCTAGGTATAGTAAAGTAGCCATGCGCTACTGAATTAAACCACCTATCGCGCCACCTGGTGGAAAACTGCGGAGTTAACATTCCTATATCGAAAACGGAACGAGATAGGGAAAAAAAGTGATTTACAAAGTCGTAGAAAATCGTCGATTTGGTACGAAAAGATACCTTGTGGACATTAATGAGAAGACTACAACGGTTCAAACGCACATTTGTTTTTTAGTGATTTCCTACACTGTGACGTTACAAAAGGATCCGAGAAAGAAAAAAACAACTAATTTTAACAATATGCTATTTGAGATGATCAAACTTATCACCGTCAGCTGCAATACACATTTCGATCCTCGTTTGAATCTCACGTTGCACACGTTGGAGCATAGAGCGAGACACGTTGGCACAAGCATTCGTAATTCGTCGTTTAAGGTCCTGCAATGTTTGAGGAGGGGTCGCATACACCTGTTGTTTCAGGTATCCCCACAGGAAAAAGTCCAGTGGAGTCAGATCAGGCGAACGTGGTGGCCACTCTTCGAAACCGCCATACCCAATTATTTGGTCTCCGAATTCCTTGACGAGGTACTGCTTCACTGGAGCTCTCAGCTTTGGAGTACTCAGCCATGACCACGAGCATCAACATACTACAACCCCAAGAAGATGTGTCTATTTTATAGCTGTCTCAGGTGAACAGGCGTGGCGGTTCTTACGGATTTGCTTACTGCAAAAATTTCGAAAACCAAGCGCAATTTGCGTTGAGTTGATGCGACACTGTTTTACACGATCTACGTATTGTCTACTCTGTTTATAAAGACAATCAGTACAAGGATGAAACCCTCGAGGTTTGAACCGCGGTCCTTTTGATTGGGGATCAAAAGCGATATACCACTGTGCACATTGCGGTGTCGTGTTTTGCCCGAAAGATAATCATTTCTCCTTTCGTTCAAGTTTCGTGACGTCACAGTGTCGGAAATCACGAAAAAACAAATGCGCGTTTTAACCGTTCTATTCTTTGCATTAATGTCCACAAGGTATCTTTTCGTACTAAATCGATGATTTTCTACAACTTTGTAAATCACTTTTTTTCCCTATTTCGTTCCGTTTTCGAGATAGGAATGCTAACTCCGCAGATTTCCACTAGGTGGCGCTGTAGGTGGTTTCATTCAGTAGCGCATGGCTACTTTACTATACCTAGACACCACTTTTATGAATATAACAGCAGCCGTTCCGAAGTTAAGAGGGTGGGAAGGGACTTTAGTGGGCATACTGTATAATATAATATATATATATATATATATATATATATATATATATATATATTATATATATAATATATAAATATGTATATACACACACATTCATTTATATGCCTATGTATAATATATATATAGGTGTGTGTGTGCATATATATATATGCATATATAGATACATAAACATATATATATATGTATATATAGTATGTATATATATGCATATATATAAACATATACATACACATATAAAATCGCATATTTTACCTATATTTAAATATATATATATATATATATATATATATATATATATATATATATATGTGTGTGTGTACACTGTGGAACCTTGATTGATCGTCCCCCTAATCATCGATTTCCGGTATGTCTCGTTTGCTTCATGAAACAGGAATACGCAACTTCTTAAAGACATTATTAAGTAATGGGAGCATCATTTTAATATATCATGTTTATATTTGACACACATGTGCTCACACACAAACATACATTAATATTTATATACTAGCTGAAGTACCCGGCATTGCCCGGGATTTTAACAATATTTGTTAACCAAAATCAACACAGTATAAATAACATAGAAAGAGTATATGTGAAATGTTATACACATCTCAGAATTCAGGAATTTCAGCCTTTCATCATTGAAGCACTAAAATCTGAAAAGTAAAAATGTCAAATTGTCTAATGTTTGCTAACCAAAATTAATTTAAAACTAAACACGTTATAAATAACATAGAAAAAAACATGTGAAATCTTATACACATGAATAAAATGAAAACCCAATAAAAAAATATATAAAATTATAATAAACTCCTCAGAATTCAGCTAGATTTAGCCTTTTATCATTTGGGCAAAAAAAGAAGCTGAAATTACAGGTTTAGCTGAAATTTCCAATAGAACCATGATATGACTGTAGCGTTGCCTCTTAAAAAATGAAGTGTTTGATTGAGGGCTGCAAACCATTCAACTCCTCTCCACATTAAACTCCTATAAACATCCTCTACATATTAAATTCCTTTTCTCTCCATAATAAACTCCTCAGAATTTTGGTAGATTCAGCCTTTCATGATAGTACCACTAAAACCTGAAACATCCTCTCTAGAAATATAAATTTATTAATTACAATAATTAAACTCACTCAAATGTATAAATTACATAAGTTTTTTAACCAACATTTGAATAATTCGTAAATGAAAAAGCATATGAAAATAAAAATAATAAGAACTTCCGGAATCGAAATTAATTACCCTTAATTTTTAATTAATAAAAAACCAACATAATATGAATAAAAACGATAGTTGTTATTAAAGATAATAATAAAAAAAGCATATGAAAATAATGCTCGCGTATGAAGTTAACTTTATGATATAAAAATAGTAATAATAATATAAACCGCGTGCATAAAATATTTAGCTTTTCAAGCGAAATAAATTAATTTTTAGAAAAAAAAAACTACTTTTAATCGAGAAATTAAATACATTGCGCAAAGTTTTGATTTTACCAACTTTCTACCCTACAATTTACACCCTACTTCTTTGAAGTTGGGTGTTGAAACAGCCTCTTTGAAAAATTTACACCCTACTTCTTTTAAATAGGGTGTAAATATAAAGTTTTAACAGCGAATTGAATGCCAGTTAAAAATTATTGTTGTTTAAAATCATATGAAAATTACGCTATTATAAAGATAATAATAAAAAAGCATAGGAAAATAATGCGTGCGCATGAAGTTAACGTTACGATATAAAGATAGTAATAATAATATATATATATATATATAACAGTTCCGTAACTAACTGACTGACTGACTAATTGACTGACAGACATACAACGTACAGACCAAACCGCGGGAAATAAAAGGGCTGAAATTTTGCATGGCGATTCTTCTTATAGTGTACGAGTGCACTAAGAAAGATTTTTGAAAAATTCTTAGATTTTTTTAAAATTAAATTTTTGAGTTGTTTTAGTAACTTTTTTAAAGTTTGCATTTAAAATAATAATAATTTGAGGGTTATAAAATTTATATCACGAAAAAGATCATAAAAATTCCTTTAATATGAAATCTTTTTTGAATCTTTACCTCCATTTTATAATTTTTGGTGAATTTTTAAAGATTAATTTTTAGAATTTAACCTTTTACATGCCACACTATGATCAAGGAATAAAGTACCATATTTTGCTGCGGACCTTTGGTCGATAACTTCCAGGAAGTCGGTCCAACAGGTGTACTCCACTCATTCCTTTATTATATAATTTTATAATGTAAGGTTAAGGAAAATCAACTTTTATTTTAGCTCGGACATATCTTTTTGCTCTTCCTAATGGTTCGTGAGTGATAAAATTTGATGTAATAGTTACAACAAAACTATCGTTCCAATGGCACATATAAACTTCTCCATCGCATCGGTAATCAAACTCTCCACGTTGAAATTTCGATATTTCTTTTGCTGTTTTAAGAGAACATTGTCCCCTTCTGGAATCTTGCACTGTGCCGATTGCCTTAAAGCCTTTGTTAGATAAATCTGTCAGCAGACTGTACGATGTAAAAAAAGTTATCGAAAAATATTTTGCGTTTCTCTGGATTGTCAATAAAAGATAATAGTTCGGAGACTTTTTTCTTGATAATGCGGCAGACGATTGGACATTATTCAAAAAAATATTAAAATAATGTAAAAGATATGTTCCTCAAACTGTACTACATTAACTGTACTATATTCTTTAGTATGTCCTATGAGATTTAATTTGAATATTTTCTTCTACATTATTTTGTCTATAAAAATATCCCTTACGATTTTTTTTATTAATATATTTTTTGTTTTTTTTACATCAATCGTATACATTGATCGTCGTATTTATTATATATATATCTATATATATATATATATATATATATCTATCTATATATATATATATATATATATATATATATATCTATATATATATATATATATATATATATATATCTATATATATATATATATATATATATATATATATATATATATATATATATATATATATATATATATATATATATATATATATATATATATTGGCATTAATTGCATACACTGACATTGTATTTAATTTGAATGTACCGTTCGTTTAGGAACACCTCCTAAACGAACGTTTAGAAGGCGTTAGTTTATGGAATACTAAAAGTTTAAAATAGTGGCGCCATCTATTGCTCATTTGTGAATCGAGAATCGCATCCTTCAAAAATTCTTGGTTATCCTAATTGTTAGCAATACAATGCCCAGAAATAAATTATTGATGAATGTTTGTTACCCAAAATCAATTTTAAAACTAAACACAGTATAAATAACATAGAAAAGATTTAGCCTTTATCATTGGAGAAAAAAATTCTGGAAAGTAAAACATAAAATATATAAATTTATAATAAACCTACCAAAATCCATTAAAAAAACTAAACACAGTATAAATAACATAGAAAAAAAAAGCATACGAAATGTTATACACATTAATAATATGAAAACCAATTAAAAATATATAAATGTATAATAAACTCCTCGGATTTCAGCTATATTCGGTCTTTCATCATAAAAAAGCTGAAAAAAAAATTTTTAAAAATAATAAAATAAAATAAAAATAATAATTTAAAAAATAATAAAATAAAATAAAGATAATAATTAAAAAAATAATAAAATAAAAGCTGAAATAAAAAAGCCTTCATAAAAAAGCTGAAAATACAGGTTTAGCAAAATTTGCACGATCCCATACTCGAACCCGAGACTTACTTGGTACCAAATGAACCGCTTTAACTACTACGCCACGATTATGCACAACATTGTTGAGTAAAGTAAAAAATATACGCAATGAGTTTTTTGGAAAGTTGCTATGGGTTGGTGAATATACATACATTTATGGAGTAAGAGGAGTTTTAAGTGATAAATAAGTTAGCAGGATAGAAGCTTAGTCTTTAACTCTTCAATAGACACAAAGACATACGCTAGGAGGATTGCAGTAGCGATTAAAAAAGATCGTGACACTTAGCGTGGTTGATTCGAATTTTCCATCGCGTGTGAGAGTGTCAATATGCCGTTGGATCCGATTTATTTTAGAGTATAAAATCTGACTTGAAAGATTATTATTTTCATTTATTATTCTGGTTTAATATAAAACTTGAAACTTTTTGATTTTATTTATTTTTATCTTTTCGCTCGCTGTTTGCCAGCTAACCCTAACATGGACGCCATATTCAGAGCGGTGATTCCACAAAGTGTAACAGCTTACAAATTGTTGGTTTTTTATTAATTAAAAATCAACGGTAATTAATTTCGATTTTTGAAGTTCTTCAGATCCTCGGCTGTTTTTAAAGACGCCTGTATGTAAAATTTCACGATCGTTGCTCCTAAACTGTGGATTTCTATACAATTACAGAGATACAAACATTCATTTTTATATATTAGATATATATATATACTCAGTGCTAGATTTCTAGAAATCTTAATCTTATCCCTTGCGTTTTCTAGAACGGTAACCTTCCGAGGGGGGGGGGGGGTATTTCAAATTATTGATAAAGAGAGGTACCTGAACGCCGTTCCGGCGCGTTCCGCCTCAAATCTAGCTCTGTATATATATATATATATATATATATATATGATATCACCAACAGACTTGAACTTGGAAACAGTATTGTACCTATCTATCTATCTATATAAATATGCATATATATGTATATTCATACATATAGATATGTATTTATATATGTATATGAATATGTAATGTATGTATGTAATATATGTATTGATAAGGTATGAATTTTTTTTTAACGGATGAATTACTGTTACAGGTTTACAATTGAATTTGACATTGCATTCACAATACGATGTATTCTTATGAAAGGGTTAGACTACTGGGGCAATTGGAATTTCACGTATTCGGTTTAGAATTTCACGTGTATATATATATATATATATATATATATATATATATATATATATATATATATATATATATATATAAGCTGCTTGACATATATACACTGCTTGACAATTGCTAAGGAACAATCACATTTTTCGGAATATTTCTTAATAGACATTGATTGGAGAAATGAAAAGTACTACATCTTTAGTAGAGATACTGTGCATTATTTATTATGCAAAATGGTACAGATTTCGCCACATGGAAAAAGAAGAACAAAAAAAGATGCTCTTTGGAGCATTTGCAAACAGTCACGAAAAATGGGTCTTCTTGCCAGAATGAAACAGTTATGAGTACCTTAGTAAGGTGTATGACCTCATCGGACACTAGTGCACATTTTGCATCTGTTTTTTATGCTGTCTACTAAAGTATTGAGGAGTCCTTGGGGGATATTGTCCCACTCCTCTCTCGAGGCGATTTTCAGCTCTTGCAAGGTTCGGGGAGGGCGAGTTCTTTGAGAAACACGTCTGCCAAGAGCATCCCAGGCATGCTGTTTAGGATTTAAGCCAGGAGAGTAAGCAGACCGTGTCATACGTTCAATATTTTCACTTTCTTGTGTGTCCGATACTTCAGCGTTCATGTGTGGGCGCGCATTGTCGTCCATAAACAGAAAATCTGGACCTACCACACCCCTAAAAAGACGAACCTGATCCAGGACAATCTCTCTGGAATACCGCTGCGATGTAACGGTACCTCGCTCAAAGATGTGAAGCGGTGTTTTGCCATCGTGCATAATGCCTGCCCTCACCACCACGCCTTGGTCATAGCGATGACGTTCCCAACATTCTGTGGTGCATAACGTGTTCCCCTCTCTCTTTTGGCCAGAATCACTTGTCACAGTGAAACGGGAAAACATCACTCTGGACCACTCTTGCTGACCCCAACCAATATGTTCCTTACACCACCGTAATCTTCCTCGACGATGGCGTGGTCGAAGTGGGATGCATTGAACAGGCTTCCGTGCATAAAAACCAACCCTATTTAATCGCCTAGAAATGGTTCTGGCCAATACATTTGTACAGATAGCAGTTGCAAGGTTTGCAGCTATCTGACTAGGAGTGATATGTCAGTTCCTTTTCTGATGTTACACATTTGTTTTTTAGTGATTTCCTACATTGTGACGTACCAAAAAACAACTAGTTTTAACAATATACCTTTATTTGAGATGTTCAAACTTCTCACCGTCATGTTGTGTCGTGTTTTGCCCGTAAGATAATCATTTCTCCTTCCGTTCAAGTTTCGTAACGTCACAGTGTAGGAAATCACGTAAATACAAATGCGCTTTTTAACCATTCTATTCTTCGCATTAATGTCCACAAGGTGTCTTTTCGTACTAAATCGATGATTTTCTACAACTTTGTAAATCACTTTTTGTCCCTATCTCGTTTCGTTTTCGAGATAGGATTGCTAACTCCGCAGTTCTCCACCAGGTGACGCATTAGGTGGTTTTATTCAGTAGCGCATGGCTACTTCACTATACCTAGACACCACTTTTATGAATATAGCATCAGCCGTTCCGATGTTAAGAGGGTGGGAAGGGACTTTAGTTCGCATACTGTATATTATTTCTATAAAGTTTTTTTTTTAACATGGAGAGCTATTTTGAGAGAACGACTGGACGTAAAAATATGATGATTGGGGTATCAGAATAAAGGTCTTAAGCTGCATTCAGACTACGCTGACGTGACGTGTTGACACTCGCTGACCGCAACGTCAGCTGACGTGGGAAAACGTCAGCGTCAGGCGGTGTGTGCACACTACGCTGACGTGACGAATTCACGTCCGTTGTTGTTTGGTTCCCACAAGGTGCATATCGTTGCGGGTGGACCCTATAAATAATATGGGGGCACCCTATAAATAGTGGCCGATCATCTATTGTCGCTGATGAGGCTTTCACATTAAAAACATACTTGATGCATCTTTATAGCAAGAATTCAATAAAGAGCGATGAAAAAATACTCCATTTCTCCTGAAGGGGCTGCAAGCTGTTCATGGCAATGGAAGAGCATTCATAAAGGCAGAATGGCCCATTAATATTTATTGTAAACATTTTTATTACCGTTTTTTTTATAAACAAATTTATCATTTTGGTTGCTATAATTTTGAGTTATTAAAGAATGTAAATAAGTGACCTGTAGTGAATTTTTTTTCTCTGCCTGTTATTCAAATAATTCAAATACTAAGTAGGTAATTTCTGGTCGAAGACCGTCGTCTGCCTATAATATTTAATTGAAAGTAACTATCAATCAAAAAATATATATAAATTTATAAATACACATAAACTAAGCTCATATAAATTATTTTTTATATTTAAGAGATGGAAGTTTAAAAACAAGAGGGGACGAACACCTGTTTATATTGTATTGTTGAACACTCCATTTGTTTACATTTGACAAGATTCAGTAGCCAACTGTTGTCGCTAATTCATAAAAAAACAAATTTTTTACCATGAAAAATTTAAATAAAATACTATATTTATAAATGTAAATAATATAAGCACCTATAAATTATTTTTGCTATCTAAAAGACGAAAATCGAAAACAAACACCTGTTTATATTGTTAAATCACCCCTTCCTCTTTGTTTACATTTTACGAGATCAGTAACCAACTTTACCGCCAGTTATTAAAGAAACCAAATTTTATGCTGTGACAATGTTACGAAAACGCTGATTTTATAAACGTGTTTTTAAAGTGTTTGAAATATTGGTTAAATCAATCAAACGTTTTCAATAAATTAGTAAATAAATGTAAATATTGCCAGCTATTTCCAGGATTCTTCCAATCTCTTCCCATGCTTCATTGCGTGCGTATTTATTTCTGTAATCTTTGTCGAAATGGTCAAATAAAATAGTGTATTTCTTCACATGCTCGATGTATTCATAGCTGACGGCCAGACGCCTGCTGACGAGATCTGGGACTTTATATTTGGAGCTGACGCTTCAGTTCCCACGTCACGACACGACAGCGTAGTATGCACACTCTTTTTAAAATAGTGGTTTAATTTTTTTCGCGGACGTGTCAAAACGTGTGAGTGCACCTTTACCGCGTAGATGCACCAGTTGAAGAGAAAAATGCGATTGACGCAATGGTTCGGGCGTGGTAGTTACCACGTGACGTCTTCGGGAAAAGAGTGCGCGCGCTCCTCTGTTTACGATAACATTTATTTCTCGCACTCTGAACGTTTAGATTTAAAAAACACGTTCACAAATAACATTTTAATTAATGGATAGACCCCTATGTCATTGAAAATCGTAAATGTACGAACACTTTTGGGAACCACTATATATATATATATATATATATATATATATGTATATATATATATATACTATATATATATATATACTATATATATATATATATATATATATATATATATATATATATATATATATGGTGTCCGGGCTAAATGTATCCAAAAGTTATGACTTATTTTTACGGAACTATCGATTACAATTTTAAAAAAAGTATTTAAATGCAAAGAACATCTCATCAAGTTTTAATATCAATCGTAGATTTCGATGTGTGCATCTTTTGTAGCACGACTAACGTCTAAATGGTAATCCATTTCTCTCCAAGTGTTTCGTAGCATATCAGGAGTTATTAGACTTTTTTTTTGCTTGGGGATTCATTAAATTCGTTGTGTATAAAAAATAATTGAAACTGTGGATGAGTTGAAGAAGCGTATCATTCAAGCAATCCGTGTAATAACTCCCGATAGGCCACGTAACACTTGGAGAGAACTGGGCGTTTGTCGTCCTATCAAAGGTGCACACATCGAAATCTATGATACTATGATCGAAATCTATGACTGAAATTAAAACTTGGTGAGATGCTCTTTCTATTTAAATACAGTCGGACCTAATTCTATTTAAATACAGTCTAATTCTATTTAAATACAGTCTTCATTAAATATCGCATTTATTTAACGGAGTCGCTAAATCCCAAAAAAGTTTGTTATATGGAAAATTCGTTAAACAGAGATTTACCTTTTAAAATACTTTGTACTACACAAAACATATTTTAAATTCACGAACACTAAATATTATTAAAAAAGTTATTAATCACACCTTTATTTTGTAAATTAATACCTATTTGTTCTATATATCTTTCTCATAAAAAAGGAATCTGCAAGGAAAACAAGAATAAAACAAAACATTGTCCGGGAATACACTGTATTTTCAATTAAAAAATAATTTTATATTAAAATTAATGAAATTTAATGACATTATCGCATTTATTATAACAAGTAATTTTAATCATACATTACCACATGCGTCCTTAAATTTAATTTCTGATAAAGTCTGTTAATTTTGTCTGATTTTTTTGTCTGAAAAAGTGTTTTCTCTCATAATACGTCTCGCATCTTTGCAATGCTCCAAAAACCCCTTGAGGCGTATTTTCTTCAAACCGTAATCCGCGTCGGATTGTTTCAAATTATTTTAACATTTCATCATGGGAAGGTTTGTCGATTTCTGCTTCATGATCATTTCCATGTTCACCATCGTCTTCATCGCAATTCATTGCTGTATTGTTTTTATTTTTCACACTGTCCAAAATATCCAGTTCAGTTCGTGTTTCCGAGGTTTCAGCTTCACAATCAAGTGAAAGAAAATCATCAGTCAGCACATCATCGTTAATTTCTTCTTTACCCCTTAGCTATATCCACATTTTTTTTAAAGTTCCTGTAAGAGAATATCGTCTTCGTCCTCCGTACTTGCCGAATTCTCATTGCTGACAAAGAATCCAACTTTGGCAAAACTGTTGCGAATAGTACGATCTGTAACATCATAGTTTTGGAAATTTCTGATATGCTCGTAAGTTGATCTTTGGCATGGATTGATTGTTCTCAAGCGTAGTGATAACTCTTCGGACTATTCTCTTGCGATAGTGTATTTTGAAATTTTTTTTTATCACCCCTTGATGCATTGGCTCCGTTATCCAATTTTCACTATCATTATCATCAACGTCTTTGCTTTCACCAGACATTACTTTCGCTATAATTCCGTGTCTTCTCTTAAATTTTTAAAGCTATTTTCTTGCTTCCTCGAAATTCGCTGTATGCCTTCGCAAACTGAAGTGCTTTCGCAATTATGGAAGGCATCTTCGTAGACACGTGTTTTTAAACATTTTAAACAAGAATTCGATTAATCACAATTTTGTGTCTTTTCAAGATCTTTTATTACGGTTGATAATCTGTTTGGAGGAATATTAAATTTTAAAGCAATATTCTTTTTCTTCACACCTTTGTACACCTCATGAAGAATTAAATATTTTTCTTTGATGCTCAAGAACTTTCTCTTCGACATTTTCCAGCTACAAGAACCGAAATTACCAGCACGACTCTAATCAACAATCTAGAAAACGGGAGAACGCGGGACAGCTCCATTGAGGGTGAAAGGGGGATATTGAAAGTTTTCTAGTGAAGTGGACAGTGAGGGGGAGGATAAAGTTTGCACTTCCTGTATGAAATGCAAAGAATGACAGCGATTTTACTGCTCTCGGAGAGTTAGGCGACTGGTGAAACAAGTTCAAGGTCATTGATCACCATAAAATGTGTTAAAAGAAAGAATAAGTGTGAAATGTCCTAAAATATTTTGAAAAATATGGAGAAAAAAATATTGGATCAAAAGAAAAAGCTAGTTAAATAGAGAATGCACTTCGCTATTTGGAGGTTATTTTACGAAGAAATTCGCAAAATGTTCTTGGTTCCAAGGAAAGGTTCCCAAAATAGAGGTTCGTTAAATAGAGGTCCGACTGTATATATATATATATATATATATATATATATATATATATATATATATATATATATATATATATATATATGTATACACTGGTTATCAAAAATTAAGGAAAAGTCACAAAAATAGCGATTTCTCAAAAAGTTACGCGTAGAATTCAATGAAACTTATACACATTATACGACACATAGTTAGGTATAAAATAGCACCAAAAGAAATCGCCAGACATCTATGGTGTTATAGAAACTAGCATATGTATACAATGAACAAATCGGATGTGTCAGTTTGGGATAGGAAAAGTACCTTTAATATGGCGTATGATCCCCCCGAGAAGCAATACAGCACATACAGAGATATTTTGCAGTTGTCCCATATTTGTCTGTCCAAGCTCTGCCAACGGTAACCATTTCCCAACGGTGAAACGAAAATTTACTTTTAGAACAACGATGTGTGTTGTTATTTGGGATATATGTGTATGTATGTGTGTGTATGTGTGTGTATATTTATGTATAGGGGTGATTTCGCAAACTGTGCAAGTGGGCAGTTCGCGAAGTCACGCCCTGTCTGTCTGACCCCGCCCATTCACAGACTCGAGGGAGGACTGTGAGCTGTGCGAGGAGGTGCTGCAGGAACTGGAGCACATCGACGACGATGCGGAGGAGAACCTGATCGACTTCGTGAAGGTGTCCAATCCGGATATCGCCCTGGAGTACAACATCACCACTTTCCCCACGCTCATCTTCTTCAGGAGGAGGCAGCCACATGTATACCAGGGTCAGTAATCTCTCTGCATACCTACCCATCCCCGTATTTATATACTGATGTGCATGTTGAAGTCCACACATAAATGTCCAACACTTTCCAACCTGGAATGCAAATTATGACCAATGTTATCAATATTAATTGGGGCACGAGATAAAAGCTATGTTTCAAGAAGTAATAAGAATCTTATATCTTTTGGAAAAGTCCTTTGTGGCTACTTTAAATCTGTATGTAAAGTAACAGCAAAGTTACATTTTGCCGAAAGGCAGCAGGTAGAGTATTTTCACCGCAAAGTTGCATTCTGCTGATTGGCAACAGCTAGAGTATTTTTAACCACAAAGTTGCATTCTGCCAATGGCAGCATATAAAGTTAAGCAACCGCAAAAATGCATAATGCCGAATGGCAGCAGATAATGTAACCGCAGATTTATATTTTGCGGAATGGCAGCAGGTAGAGTATTTTCACCGCAAAGTTGCATTCTGCTGATTGGCAGCAGGTAGAGTATTTTTAACCACAAAGTTGCATTCTGCTGATTGGCAACAGCTAGAGTATTTTTAACCACAAAGTTGCATTCTGCCAATGGCAGCATATAAAGTTAAGCAACCGCAAAAATGCATAATGCCGAATGGCAGCAGATAATGTAACCGCAGATTTATATTTTGCGGAATGGCAGCAGGTAGAGTATTTTCACCGCAAAGTTGCATTCTGCTGATTGGCAGCAGGTAGAGTATTTTTAACCACAAAGTTGCATTCTGGCAGTGCCAGCATATAAAGTTAAGCAACCGCAAAAATGCATAGTGCCGAATGGCAGCAGATAATGTAACCGCAAATTTATATTTTGCGGAATGGCAGCAGGTAGAGTATTTTCACCGCAAAGTTGCATTCTGTCGATTGGCAGCAGGTAGAGTATTTTTAACCACAAAGTTGCATTCTGCTAATGGCAGCATATAAAGTTAAGCAAAAATGCATACTGCCGAATGGCAGCGGATAATGTAACCGCAAATTTATATTTTGCGGAATGGCAGCAGGTAGAGTATTTTCACCGCAAAGTTGCATTCTGCCTATTGGCAGCAGGTAAAGTATTTTTAACCACAAAGTTGCATTCTGCTAATGGCAGCATATAAAGTTAAGCAACCGCAAAAATGCATAGTGCCGAATGGCAGCAGATAATGTAACCGCAAATTTACATTTTGCGGAATGGCAACAGAAACAAATAAAGAATCCGAGGAAAGTAAAAATTAGAATGTCTTAGAAGTAGATTAAGTTGTTTCTTTTCTTTGTGTTCGTTTCAATGAAATGTTTAAACGAATAATGTCATTATATAATATGGAAGTGTCGCTTACCATCATCACTTACACTGATAAACGAATCTTATCTTTTTTTGTTCGGTTCCAGGCGACCTCCGTCACGAGGAGGACATCTTGCAGTGGCTGGTGGAGAACCGCGTCCGGCCCGACAGCGTGATCGAGGACGTGGACCGGAAGCAGCTCGAGGTGCTCATGGAGGAGAAGACCATCGCCGTCTTCTTCTGTGAGTTTCCTTCTCTTCTCCGTCAACCTCCCGACATTAGTCTTAGCTCTGCCATATATGATACATACATGCATACGTTTTATCTATCTCGGTTTCAGAGAGGTCGTGCACTTCCGTAGAAAGCCACTGCAGAAATGTATATGGGTCGCCCAAATGAAAGTGGCACTACAGTAGGTGTGACAAATGGTTTAATGGTATTGCTGGAAGCTAGTATACAAAACAAAAAGAAATACATAAAGAACATATAGGCTACACATAACCTCCATTGTCTTGGAGGTTGAAACAGGTGTCCCAGAGGTCCACAAGATGATGGATACTGTAAGGACTTCGCCTAAAAACAAGACTGACAGCCTTTAATATTGACATAATGCTTTATTGGCATTCTAGATTAAATTTAGGCTATTTTACAAATATTACAAATTAACATTATCGAAAGAAAATTCGCGGGTTCAGGATGTCATTAGGAAGACGCTCGATTCACGATCCCTGGCGAGGCACGCGTCCGTGGACGAGGGGTTTGTCCGCACCTGCAAAGAAAATCGTCAACTGCCCCCATTTACATCAAGGTGGCGAATATATATCCTGGCCCACATCTGTGGGTGGTCGAAAGCGTGCTCCCTTTGAACCCTTTCAGAAACCGTCTTCAGACCATTCCGTCGTCTTTCGCTAAATGGCTACGTGATTATCCTCTGGACTGGCTTTGTCTGCAAGCAGGGGGGATTTCTAAAAGGTGGCGGCCTCCTAAGTGTCCAACGGGCGACGCGGCGTCTTCCACAATTTGGTGACAAAGCAACTGTCACCGATGAATACGGTACATTGATAAT
Organism: Dolomedes plantarius; assembly: GCA_907164885.2. Taxonomy (NCBI): domain Eukaryota; kingdom Metazoa; phylum Arthropoda; class Arachnida; order Araneae; family Dolomedidae; genus Dolomedes; species Dolomedes plantarius. Next base: position 127,243,884 of record OU015503.1, read on the forward strand.
GGACGTCTGCCCGTTAGCTGTCTCTCCGAATTCCCCCGCGGGGAATGATCGCTAAGTCATTACAATACCCTGGGTGAAGTAGCTCCGGGGTTGGCAGTGGAACCATGCAGAATTGTGTGAACTCTTCCTTCGCTCATAGACATTCCATCCGATCTCGCGAGTGGTGATTCGCCGGTTATTGCTCACGAGACTGTCCGCAGCTGCAATTGTTTCCTTACACATGCGCTTGACTGGGTCGTGGCCTGTCGCTACACCATCTGAATACTGATCTGCGTGGCATACACTCCGTGCCATACACATTTTGCATGTGACGATAAATTTCTCTAGCACTCACGTTTTCCGCCGCTAAAAACTGCACGACTGAACGTTGACAACGTTTGGAGGCATCCATGATACGAACGATACCGTTGACCTTGCTCCTACGCTATCATACAAGCATGTGTCGTAAGCTGACGATATGGCATGCCTTCCCAGCATTCAGCGCCCTCTATAGGCGCATGCATAGTCTTCTGTATTTTAAAACGATGGCGAAATAACGGCAGGGCCACTTTCATTTGGGCGACCCTTATATGTACATATGCCACTATCTATCTGTATGTATATGTATGTTCGTTTGAGTTTTGCCAAAAAAAAACTATCTTAATTCCCTATCTCACGTACACTTCGTGGCACGACCTCCCAATGACCCATTTTAGCGAATGCCGCTGCCCTATTATAATGTCCTTATAGAGTTCTATAGATCGATGACTCTACGAGGGCGTGCGGAACTGTGGTTTTGGTGAGACTCCACTTTCGGAGTGCAGTGAAGAAAAATTCACAAGTGAGCCTTTTTGCAGCAGGATTTGTTGGTTTTTAGACGATTCTGCTCTCCTGGAAGTAAGGATGTACGTGAGCGCGCGTAAAATATTCTCTGGGAGAAGGAAACGTTTGGTCTACGAGTAGATCGGGTCGGGAAATGGAGAAAGATTGCGAGAAGGGATTCGGTAGAGGATCGTGTGTATTTCTTATGATGAATGACCACCTCGGACTGGCCGACTTTTTGCGGAATAAATGATAGGCCCAACGTACGTACATACATACATATATACTATATATGCGCTTCTCTTTGGCTTGGACTCAAGTTGTTGGCAAGTGGCTCGAGGAATCCGATAGACTGCATTTTTACAGTTCTCCAAGATGGGGTCCATCTGCCCGGTGTCCCTTACGACCTCATCCCACAACGAATCCACTGGATCGAGATGGGGTGAGGGTGGAGTTCGTCCTGATCTTCGGACCACATGTGGACGACGTGTGCTCTATGGGATGGAGGTATTTATGTCCAATCGGGTAAATCAATTAACATAACTGTATGTATTGGGTCAGCGACAAAGTTTAAGTACCTTTAGGCACGGACGTTCTATCAGTGCAATGAAAAACCTAAACAAAGCCACGGAAACATTCCCAAACCCTAACGTTGCCTCCACAGGTCGAGGCGTTGTGACAATGCTGTCGCGCCATCTGCAGAGTGTCATCGAAAAGGTGACCCTTTCCCATTCGTTGGCTTGTCCAGTTGCGATCCCGTGCAAAGTAGGGAACAAAAGACCTTCCGCCACGTGAGTGCGTGTGAGTGCCGCCATCTTGGCTTAACAACTTTGTTCTCCCTTAGACGACGAGAACTGCACGGTGTGCGCGGAGATCATGCAGGAGCTGGAGAACATCGACGACGACTCCGACCGGTACGGCGTGCAGATGCTGAAGACGGACGACACGGAGTTCGCACTGGAGCTCGGCGTGTCGCAGGTGCCGTCGTTCGTCTACTTCGAGAACATGATCCCGAGCATCTACGACGGCGACCTCATGAACGAAGAGGAGCTGCTGGGATGGCTGGTGCAGCAGAAGACCGAGGACAACATCGAGAACATCAACCGAGACATGCTCTTCAAGCTCATCGAGGAACAGGAGTACCTCGCCATCTACTTCTGTGAGTAGTCTGGGGATGTCTAGATGTATATATTATATACATATATATATATTCATGTGTGCACATTCGTATTTCTTCTTAGACAAGGAGAACGACAAAGAGAGCAAGGACATCCTAAAGCATCTGGAGCAGATCGACGACGACTGCTCGGACTACGAGGTGCAGTTGCTGAAGATGTCCGACGCGCTGATGGCCAAGAAGTACAAGGTGCGCAACCCGCCCGGGCTCGTCTTCTTCCGCCACGCTAACCCGATCGTCTTCCCCGGTGACCTCATGGACGAGGAGGACGTGCTCGAGTGGCTGACCTCTCCGGACAACATGGAGAGCAGCGACGCCATCGAGAAGGTCAACCGCAGGATGCTGGAGAGGGTGCTGGCCCGCTGCGACTACCTAGCGGTCTTCTTCTGTGAGTATTGTGTCCATCTCGTGTGTGTAACTGTTAGCGTACATCTAAAACATGCACGCCAACAATTCTTATAGTTCTATTATATATATATACTAGCTGAAAACCCGCGCTTCGCTACGGAGTACATTCAAATTAAATACAACGGTCAACGTATGCAATTTATGCCAAAAAATAAATATATATATTTATAATAAATGCGATGATCAATGTATACAATTGATGTAAAATATATATCTATCTATATATATATATTTATAAAAAAATCGTAAGGGATATGAATTTTTTTTGGATAATATCCAATCGTCTGCTGCATTAGAAAGAGAAAAAAATATTTTTTTTTGTCTATTTAGTTGTTACGTACGTGACGATAAATTTATTGAGAGTACCAGAAAAAGAAATCACGTGATCAGCATTTAATAAATTTAATTCTAAAAATTAATCTTTAAAAATTCACCAAAAATCAGGAAATGGAGGTAAAAATTCGAAAAACATTTCATTTTGAAGGAATTTTTATGATCTTTCTCGTGATATAAATTTTATAACCCTCAATGTATTATTTTAAATGCAAACGTAAAAAAAGTTTTAAAACAGCTTAAAAATTTAATTTAAAAAAATGTAAGAAGAATTTTTGAAAAATCTTTCTTAGTGCACCCCTACACTATTAGAAGAATCGCCATGCTAAATTTCAGCCCTTTAGGTCCAGCGGTTTGGTCTGTGCGTTGTATGTCAGTCAGTCAGTGAATGAATGAATGAATGAATGAGTCAGTTACGGAACTGTTTTATATATATATATATTATAGAAGTATAGATACACATTGGTATCTCAAAATAAGAGTAAGAGGTGAAATAAAAATACAAAAATAAAAAAAGGATTTTAAGTAAAGAAAGTTTTTTTAATTATTTTAAGCACCTAAAATAATATTCAAATTAATATTACGTTACTTAATAATTGTGTGCACGGCCGCCATCTTTGATTTTTTTGCGCCAACTTGGCGATTTTACCGTGTTTTGAGGAGAGGAAAATTTCTCGCCAATGTGTTTTAAGCGGTGTTTTCAAAACGCTGGACTTTGAATTTTCTTAGCTTTTTTAATAAAAACCACCTGTTTAAATTATGAAACTTAGAAAAAATTTTGAAAAATCATTTAAACGTTGGACTTAGATTTATTTTTGGGTTTTTGATAAAAACCACTTTTTTTAAAAAATCATTCTCAAATATTGGAAATTTTGGGTTTTTCTTTTAGCTTTTTTAATAAAAACGACCTTTTTAAATTGTGAAACTTAGAAATATTTTTGAAAAATCATTTAATCGTTGGACTGAGATTTTTTTTTTGTCATTTTTAATTAAAAACTACCTTTTCAAATTATGATCCATATGAAAAATTTGGTCAAATGAATTTTACTTACAGATAAAATTTCAATGCCATCTATTCAGTTTGCCCTAACTCTTTGACTAATAGCAATGAATCACCAAAATATTATGCCAATATATTGTTAATTACAAAAAAATACAGCATTTTCATACCACCTAAATAACTTGCAATTGAAAAATTATCTGAAATTCAGCTTTGAAAAATGTAAAATAATTATGAACCCATAAATTTATGGTGAGTACCCAGATCCTTTTTTTTCTTTTTTTTTTTTTTTTGGGGGGGGGGGGGGGTTAGGGCATCTTAACCTTAACTAACTTTTAAACTGGTGAAAGAGAAGTTGAACTTCAGTTATTTAAATTTATTTGTAATCCACTACAACTTGGAATTATAAAATATTTTAAAATATATTGTATTTAAAATGTATACTGTATTTTACATTTTACGAAAAAATGATGGCAGATAATTTTTACTTCAAATAAATGAAATGGTGTATCATTATAGTATACTAATTGACAATCGATAAACAAAATTAAAAGCAGCTTAAATTTAATAAGTTAACGAAAAACTGATAATGGATTCAAAAATTTTCAACAAAAAGACTCTTAGATTTAAAAATAATTTACTCTTTTGAGTATAGTCAATTTGACTCAGATTTCCAGGTCAAGGCCAAGATCTGAACTAAAATTATTATACTGCAATTAAAAGATCACATCAGAAATAACTGTTTGATCTTAAAATTAGAGAATTTGACATTGGGTTATTTTTACCAGAACGCAATAATTATCGCCATGCGAAATGCGCCAAACCCTGGCGAAAAAATCCAAGATGGCGGCCGTGCACACAAATCTAGAGTATCCCCCCTAACTTTATTTCTACTGATCAGATATACATAATATATAGCCTATGTCCATCTGGAATAATGTACCTTTCAAACAGTGAAAGAATTTTTCAAATAGGTGCAGTGGTTCCGGAGATCACCCTCCACGTACAAAATCTCTCTCTCTCTTTATATATAAGTATAGATTTAATTAGCGGAGTAAAAACTGTGCAGTAAAAGCCATGTTTGTTAAAAAAGATATACGTTAAAACCATTAAAGATGCTCAAAATAATGTATAGACGACAAGCCTTTTAACAATAACATAAAAGTATTTATTCATTAGTTAAAATTAGTTAAAAACAACAATGTCAATATGTTCATTTTTCACTAGTAACGTTTAGTAATGTACGCCGGGTTTTCACATTGAATCAATTTCTTAAACAGTCTATTTCCTATACTGTGATGGACTATCAAAAAGGATTTAAATGTCGAAGTAATATAAAATATCTTACTTTCAGCAGGCTTAATACAATGTCTTGTCATCTTATCAGATCAGACACAAACTTCTTAATAAACGCATTGATGACAGAGCAGCCTGGTACTACCTGATAATACCCACTATCTCACCGATACTCATCTCATCATTTCTTGAAAGTGTCCACGGCTTATATACACGTGTCAAAAGCCGATATTCAAATATCGGGTTGTAACTTCTACGAAATACGCCCTCTACTAGAGACTTTTATGTTTAATTATATGACGTACGGCAGTTTGCCAAACATGACGTAATCAAAAGAAATTTGCGTCAGTGATTCGGCTTAGTTATGAATTGAACCGGCTTAAAAAGGAAATGCAAAATATGACGTCAAACTTCGGAAAGGCAAGTAATTAATGGACCTTCAAAGTAATTCCCAGTTCATATTGCTAACAGTAACCATCTCGTGATCTCTTTCCCTTGAACACGCCAGACCGACGCATCCACTGCCGCAAGTGCGCCAAGTCCCTGGTGGAGCTGGAGAAAATCGACGACGACGCGGAGGCGGAGGGCATCCACTTCGTCAAGATCGAGGACGAGAAGCTCGCCCGCACGTACGGCGTCTTCTCCATGCCCGCGCTCGTCTTCTTCCGATTCGGGGACACCTCAGACCCCGTCGTCTACGCGGGTGAGTCCCTCCTCTCTTTCGAAAGGATCTAGTCGCAGACGGTTCCTCGGCGAGTGAGTGAGTGTGTATGTCTTCCTTCCTCAGGTGACCTTCGTAACGGCTCGGACATCCTGGACTGGCTGATGACCGAAAAGGACCCCTCCAGCGACATGATCGAGGAGATCGACGGAGACGACCTCGAGGAGCTGATCGAGACCGCGGATTTCCTCGCCGTGCTCTTCTGTAAGTCCATCTGCAGACATACGCATGTGTGTGTGTCGGATCGTCCATTGGTTGACGCACGTTTCTCTCTCTCTCTCCCACAGACGACCCCGACATCGAGGACTGCCCTGCGTGCGAGGCGACGCTGGCCGACCTGGAGAACATCGACGACGACACGGACCGCGCGGGCATACTGTTCGTGAAGACGACCGACGACAGCGTGGCCGCGGACTACGGGATCAACAAGTTCCCCGCCCTCATCTACTTCGAGAACAACATCCCGTCCATCTACGAGGGCGACATCTCGGCCGAGGAAGAGGTCCTCCAGTTCCTCATCCACTCCAAGTCCGAGGACACCATCGAGACGGTCAACCGACAGATGTGCGAGAAGCTCATCGAGGACACGCCCTACCTCGTCGTCATCTTCTGTGAGTAGCTCGCTTTCCTCACGTTCGAGTCACATTATGGTGACCACCCTCTACTTTCTGACCTCAACAACGCGGTGAAATAAGGCACCCGGTTTGGTGGGCACTATGCAGACATGTCAACCGTTGCTCTCGTCATTATTAGACGTCGAAAAGGGGGTGATCATCGGCTATCGAGACCACAGAGGCAGCGTAGTTTGGACGGATAGCGTGGAAACTGTGGAAGTCATTGACGCGATAGGTGAACGTCAGCCGCCCGACGAACTACATTCGAGACACTCACCGTCCAAATGAACCAGGGGATTACCTGACTAGTGTGTAAAACGACAGTACAGAGAACCGTGCTGCGAATGGGGCTCCGAAGCGGACGGATCGTCACATGCTTCATCGGCTTCTGTTTGCACAACAGCACCGATATCTAACTGGCGAGGGTTGCTTTCTGCGATGAATCACGCTTTCTGCTCCATGATTGGATGGTCACAAGCGTCATTGTCTCGGTTTACTTTTACCTCTGGAATGCACTCTTCTCCGATCGGGTTGTTTATGCATCCTTGAAGATCCAGTACACTCATTCATGTTGACTCCTTCCCCGGAGGCATATTGGACATTGCGACGTGTAACACCTGAATTGTCCAGAAGGGGTTAGACCAAGACTCCCAAGTACTTCCCGGGTCCCCTCAATCCGAATCGAACAGCTGTGGGACCACCTCGATTGTCAACTGCAGTCTGTATGGGTCCAGATACCTGTGGCAAACTTTCGGCATCTCACTGAATCACTCTAGCTGCTGTCTGTTCTCCACATGGGGTTATTCTGGATATTAAATGGTGGTCATAGTAATGTGACTCGAAAGCGTATATATGCATTTATGTTTATAAATGTATGTATAAGCACATGTTTATTTACTTACTTACTTACACACACATACACACACACACACATATATATATATATATATATATGTACATTTATGTGTAGACATGCATATACAGAGGCTGTTCACACATTTTTTAGACGATGTATATTGTATTCACAAAACTAAATTACATAAAATTCTTGTGTTTTAAATGTTCTATTTGACATCCCTTATTCTGAATTATCTTTCGACACCGCAATTTCCAGGATAATGATGCCTTTTGAAGTGTCAGAAGAGGTATTCTATCCCATTCCTCCTGAACAGCTTTCCAGAGTCCTGTAAGGGTTTTGGGACGACGTTTGGATAATGCAGATTTTAAAAGTCCTAAAGCATAAAAATCCATAGGTGATACATCGGGAGATTTAGTAGAGATATCAGTGAAGGGTATGGCCTTGATACCAGTTTTTTGTTCCATTTCTTTTAGAAAATTTACGGTGGATTTTGATGTGTGACTGCTAGCTTTGTCCCGATGGAGTCTCACAGATTGATGGCACTGTGGGTAAAGCGATGGTATTTCATTCAGAAAAATTGGCGATAAAATATGTTCCTGATAGTATTTGGAGTTAATCTTGA
>OU015503.1:127256714-127324214 GCA_907164885.2 Dolomedes plantarius
CCTCCAGAGGTAAATTTGAGTAAAATATATGTATATATATATATATATATATATATAGATATACTAGATTTTTTACCCGGCTTCGCTTGGGATTCAGTTTCTGTTATTATTTTTTATCAATGATTAGCGTCAAGTTATGATGTTCTAAAGTTATAACAACTCTAAAACAACTTAATTTCATTTTTCAGTAATAAAAAATTCCTTTATTAATTTATTTGTTGTTATTTTAATACTTGCCAGAACACAGCATTTTTTGTTTCTTTTTTATCATCTGCGACAATGTATAATTCTGATTGATTCCTTGCTCTACACATTCCCACATAAGTGTCTTTTCTCGGTCTTTTCTGTTTGAGTCTATCTTGGCGATCCTCAACTTTTTTCGCCAAAATTCTTTTGCGGTAGCAAATTGCATTAGTTTGTTGTCGGTGCTGTCGTTCATCGCTTTCCTCTCCTTTCGATGTTGAAGCTCGAAGACGATCGTATGTTCGACGCGTTAAAAGTTTCTTCATCAGTCTCACATTGCATATCAGTCATATCAGTCATCATATCAGTCATGCATTTCGAATTCTGTTGGCTTCGCTCTCTTCTGTTTTTTTTTCGTCACATTGCTCATTTCTCAACAATCTTTGACATTTTCCCCTTACTTCTGCAGGATTAAAAGGTGCTCTCCTCTTTTGGGGCATTTTAAAGCATTAATTTACAGCTAGTCAATGACGTTTCAATGGATTTATTATTATAGAAAAATAATCAATAATGTTTGAATGGATTGAGATCACATTCAATATTAAAACTCAGCAAATCTGGTAATTATTATAGAAAAAGTATATACACGTATTTCATGCTCGGAATTCTTTCTCAAAATTAAATCGTCTGCTACGTTTCAATGCCACTTTCAGACTTTCTTAATTATAATATACACGTATTTCATGATTGTATTTCTTTCTCAAAACTAAATCATCTGCTTTTTTTCAATGTCACTTCAGTTATATAAATCATCGCGTCAAGGCTAAACGCACGTGTTTCTAGCTAAAACAACGTGTCCTGCAATATATTTGAGTTTGAACAGGTAGCTTGGGATAGTTTCAATTCATGAAATGGATAGATAACACATTCATTGAAAATGAATGACTTTCCATCCTTATACTTTCATTTTTAAAAAGAAACGTTCCGGCGTTGCCACGTACATGAAAATAATATATCAAAATCATTCTTGCATGCGCCAATATATGAATAAATCACGTTTTTAATTCATGTCTATTTATTTTTACGGAAATATTATAATTTAATTGACAACAATGAAATGTTACAATGGCTTTGAACAAAACAATCCGGGGAAATTTGGCGATTTTCAATATCCGTTGATACTTCTTACATAATTCGGGAATGGAACGTCGTAGCGGAATGAAAATAGTCTATAACCATCGCGCAAGTTCAAGCAATAAGGTGACCAAGTTTCATCGCAATCGGATGAACGGGTACGGCAGCGCATAAAATACGAAAAAACAAACAAACAAACAAATAAACAAACATTCATATATATATATATATATATATATATATATATATATATATATATATTTATTTATATATATATATATCAGTGGATACCAGGCCACTGCGGCATCCGGATCAACGAGTCGACCGACGCCCTTGCTTAAAGAGGGTGCATCTGTGCTACAAATATCCAATAATGAGGTATCTCACGAATGAGTGAGTGAGTGAGAGAGAGAGAGAGAGAGAGTAAGAGTAAGTAAGTGAGTAAGTAAGTAAGTGTAAAGGAGGGGTGGGTGTGTTAAGTTAGTAGAATAAACCAAAAGTTAACAAAACACATCAAACAGTTGCAGTTAAGATGAAAGTCCTTTGCACCGTCAAGTGCCGCCATCTAGTAGTCGTCGTCCGAATGAACTTGCCATATATATATGTATGTATGTACATGTGCAGTGAGGCGTGTGTGTGATTTTGCAGACGAGAAGGACTGCTACGAGTGCGAGGAGACCCTGGAGTTCCTGGAGGAGATCGACGAGGAGGCGGACCTGTTCGGCATCGGCTTCGTCAAGATCAGCGAGTCCTCGGCAGGGGTCAAGTTCGGAGTGCACGGACTGCCCAAGCTCGCCTACTTCAGGAAGGGGACGCCAGTCTTCTACGAAGGTATGCGTGTGTCTATATACAGTGGAACCTCTAGCCATCGCTTTCAAAGGGACCTACTGCCCCAAACGATCCATGCGGGAAAACGATCGGTTCCACTGTATATATATAAATGAACTAATAATATACGCCACTATATCTCATATCTCAGGATAATCTAGATAGTACTATATCCTATAGCTTGAAGATATATCTGTCAGGAATGGATCCTATTTACGCTTCCCCCCGTTCATTCCCCGACCGGAACTGCTCGCTTGGAGGTGGTCGAGCGAGGGAGGAGGGGAGGAACCCGGTTGGCGGGAGGGAGAAGCAGACTGGTTGGACATTCTCGGTCCGACTCACAGGGAGGAAAGAGCGGCGTACGAGAGCTCGCGCGTGGAAAAGTGGCTTACACTGGGTTTTATTGATCAGTGTAAATTTGAATAGATGTATATAGAATGTGTGATGTGTCCCAGTATAAATATATGTGTAATAAATAATTTTGGGACTGAAGACCCACACTCGTTCACACGGACACTCGTTCGTTCGTTCATTCATTCATTTTTGTATAAAAGTTTCTCGAAAATTCCAATTTTTAAAATTTTAATCCTATTGGAATAGCTCCATTTTTTTTCGAATTTCGCCAAGTTAAAATGGAGCCAAATTTTTCTTATGCGAGATGTTTTGTGACGTCGGAACAGTTCTTTAGTGAGGGCCAATGAATGGCTCCCGTCGGATGTAATATCGATCCAGACCCATCACGAGCCCAATGAAATCTGTCCCAAAATAAGGGTTCCATTCTTAAAAACATCCACAAAAACCTGTTCTATCGGGACATTACATTTTGGTTCAAGCCCCGGTCTATCCTGCCATATATCATAAAGCTCTCTTTCAGTGTCTTCTCCCTAAATCACCCTCCATTTTGTTGCCTCTGAAATGTAGCGACCCATGATCCAGTACCTGTCCTCGTTCGAAGCGCAGTCCTCTACAGCTTAATAGGATGATTAAAAAAACTCTCACAAACGATTTTTTTCTCCTCTGCCTCTTTAGCGTATTTTCGAAGATTATTGAGCCATTCCGATGTGGCTGAAATTTAAAATTTTGGAATTTTCGGGATACTTCTATACAGTAAATTGTTTCAAGCATCCCAGATCCAGGGGTTACCAAAAAAAAATTTATCATGTTTTGGAATGCGTAGTATACAGGGTGATTCAAATCTCCATGCCCAAAATCAAGAACCAAGAAAACAATCAAAACAAAATTCGATTTCTTTCGATTTTTCTTATCTTTTCTGATGGTTTTTGATAGTTTTAGGATCGAGTCGCGACCCACCGCTTGGGAACCGCTGCTCTAGCTTGCGTTTCCGGTCATACATTCCTACGTGATTCTGTTTTGTTTTTGAGTTTTCTACCTCTCCTAAAAGTTTGTACATGGAGTTTTGAATCACCCTGTACTTAGGTATAGATCTATATACCTACCGTACTGCCCAGAGACTTTACGGGGCCTGGGGCAAACTTCTGTCGGGGGCCCCAAGAAAAATAAAAAATAGAGAGAGACGAAAACACACATTCAAATTAAGTTACTCAATTTTTTTTACACGAATGATTAACATAATTATTATATTTCATTGTACTGCTCTTTTGGTATATTCCAATAAATATGACTATTCCATGAAGCTTTTCTGCTATCTATTTTAGTAGTTAGTACTGTCTGAAATTTATTACAGAGAATGTAATTTTATAGCAGTTAGGACTAAACAGTTATATTTTTCATTAAAACTAAATCTCGTATTTTTCAGAACACTATTTTGGAGTTTGAGAAAGCTAATAAATAGAGTAATTTTTTTTTATTTTTTGGGGGCCCCTTTTTTCGGGAGATTATTTTTAATTTTGAAGTATGGTACAAGTATCAGAACTTCCTTTTGGATGAAATCTAATAAATTAATTTTTTAAAAATTTTGGGGGGCCCTTCCAGCAACTGGGGCAAAGTGCCCCAGTTGCCCCCCACCCCCACCCCACCCTCTGGGCGGCCCTGCTGCGCCATAACTTTTGAACAGGTTGAGGTAGAGAGTTTTGGCACAAAAATAGTCTAGTAGAACGACGAATTCACTGGCCATCAGCAACATGTGGTCGTGGGAAAATGGTGAAATTACAACACAAAGTTTTCGAAATGTTCTCAAGATGGGGTTTATAGAGAATCTATGCTCACTTCTACCCAGACTTGGGTGTATATAATTTGAAGTGGCACTCTATTTGAATTATATACAAACACAGTTTATACATGAAATAATGTTTATTGAATTCGCTGCACATATAATTGGCTTTTACAGCAATAAGCATGCGTACTACTTGTACGGAATGTAAATACAGCTTTCAAGAACAATATATTTTTATACTCACGAACAGTAAGTCAAACCAGCAGTACTGCCACGTAAACTTCTGGCCCGTAAAGCACTAGCGCAGGATAACACCTTTTCAACCTTAACAACAACTCCCCCTCTTTTTTTTCATTAATGACGCTGCGTGGTATTTATACTAAGCGCGTATGCCAAATTTAGCATATCTGAAGCAGCTTCTTTAATTCACTCAAAAGTTCGATTCTTGTGAATCGAATCTTGTGTATACCTTACAGGTTTTTTAACATATGTCTCAAGTTGGGTATCTGCTTTTGTGTATTTCTTCATTCTAAATCGAACGAGGCTACAATCAAGTCTATAGATTCAGCCTGTTTGCGTAATTTGTTTAGATTCGTTCCATAAACCTTTATTCGTTTCCAAATTATCGACTTTTTCATTACTTATAGGAACATATAATTAATTGCATACGAGGCATTCATTTTTATTGTAAGAAATATTTTATATTTCTTCACGACACGGTATTTATTTTTAACTAGCCGATCACTTGACACTCGAATCACAGTTCACTTGAATTTAAATTTTTTCACTTTTAATTGCCAAAAAATCAGTACATCTTCAAATGATCTATTTATGGTTAAAAAGTTTGAATTAAAAGTATGAAAGATAGAAAAAGAATGAAAAATTTGACACACCATGAAACATTTATTTTCGGTGATTCATTTTTTAGTGAGAATCACGCTGTGAATGAATCATGCTGTGTTCTCATCGTAAAACATGGAGGTTACGTTTTGTTCGGTGGAGTAGGTATTTAGTAATTGAAATATCTCTAAAAATATTAAAGTAACAGAATAAGTGTACGCAGAAAAAATTATCAGTTTTTAAAGATCTTTCCAAATATGTAACATTTATGTACTTTCATGAAAAAAACAATACATCGATTTCGACATTTTCAAACATGGCCGAATTTTATAACGGATGCCATACCGGAAACGGTCTACCCGGAATTGTTCCGCCAACCGACCGACAAAGTTTTTCTTTTATTTATATAGATTTTGAGTACAAAAAGAAAATAGCATTGAATTCCGTTATCATCCCGTCTTTTTCCCCACTTCTGGGAAACTGAGTAGTAAACGTTAAAAGAAACACCTTAGATAGCATAAATAAAGTGACGAGAACCTAAATCTGTAATTTTTTTTTTAAAATCGGAGTAAAATTTCAAGGAGCGAATTTTTTTCGGAGCGAAAAGGATTCGTCTTCAAGCCCTGGATTTAACTCAACATGTAGCATAGGAAGACCACGCATGTAAGGTAAGTATTATATACATAGAAAATGTTGGAAATAATCCCCTACCCATCAAGGTCACGTCATAAGGCGGTTTGCCGTTCATACATATGTTATGCATGTTGTGTTGCCGCGAATTCACGTTCTGCCATTTTGCGCAGGATCCCTGAACGACCCCGAGACGGTGCTGGACTGGCTGACCAGTCAGGACATGATTGACCTAAAGAATGAAATCGAAGAGGTCAGCCGCAAAATGCTCGACAAGTTGCTGGAAGAAAACGACTTTATCGCCATCTTTTTCTGTGAGTAACGTCTTTTATTTCAAATCTGGATATCCTCCACAGACACTATTTCCTGCATGCGGCAATGTAGTATATATATATATGTATGATGCGTCGCTTAATCTACCCACTTCCATTATTGCGTCTTCTATCCAACGTTACTCCTTCTTAATCTATTCCTAAATAATTCTTAATGTTATGGCAGTCAATGCCTGTGGCAAAGAACTACAAATTAATCCACTTAAAAGTTTATTTCCAAATATTAATCTACCCCGATTCCATCTGCTTAATATTTTCCAAGAAATCATCTCGTCCCCCTTGACGCGTGACCGAACCGATTAAAATCCTTTCCCGCTCTGCGTTAAAACCCTATTGTTTCAAGCCGTCCAATGCCATAGCGCATGCTCGTGACGCTTACACCGAAAGTGGACCCAAAGGCGGACCTTAAGTTTGATACTATTAATAGACTCTCTCTGATCGCTCAAAAAGAGAATTCCCCCTCTCTGGATTGAATTGGCGCCTGCTCGTTCCATGTGAATACTAAAATAGTGGCGTTTTACACCATGAAATTAACTACCCTGAAGCCCCCCTGTAAATTATTTAATTATTGTTCTTTTCCTAATTAATTCTTTGCAACTATATATATATATATATATATATATATATGAACTGACTCAGACCTGTTGGACATGCCTGTCAAAAAAGAACCTTTGCTGATTGTCTGCACAGGTTGTTCCTTGACGGCTGGTTGTTGTGTTACTTACCTGATGGGGATAAAGACCGTGAGATAATATTTATTCTCGAAATAGAAAATAACGTAAAGTAATTTTTACTTTCAAAATAGAATAAAAAGGGGAAATAATTTTTTCTTTTGAAATAAGAAAAGAACGTAAAGTAATTTTCACTTTCGATACAGAATAGAAAGGGGAAATTCTTTTTTATTTTCGAAACAAAAAAAGAACGTAAAGTAATTTTCGCTTTTGATACAGAATAGAAAGAGGAAATTAATTTTTTACTTTCGACATAAAAAAAGAACGTGAAGTAATTTTCCCTTTCGAGATAGAATAGAAAGGGGAAATTAATTTTTATTTTCGAAATAAAAAAAGAACGTAAAGAAATTTTCACTTTCGAGATAGAATAGAAAGGGGAAATTATTTTTTATTTTCGAAACAAAAAAGAACGTGAAGTAATTTTCACTTTCGATACAGAATAGAAAGGGGAAATAATTTTTATTTTCGAAACAAAAAAAGAACGTGAAGTAATTTTCACTTTCGATACAGAATAGAAAGAGGAAATAATTTTTATTTTCGAAACAAAAAAAGAACGTGAAGTAATTTTCACTTTCGATACAGAATAGAAAGGGGAAATAATTTTTATTTTCGACATAAAAAAAGAACGTGAAGTAATTTTCACTTTCGAGATAGAATAGAAAGGGGAAATTAATTTTTATTTTCGAAATAAAAAAAGAACGTAAAGAAATTTTCACTTTCGAGATAGAATAGAAAGGGGAAATTATTTTTTATTTTCGAAACAAAAAAAGAACGTGAAGTAATTTTCACTTTCGATACAGAATAGAAAGGGGAAATAATTTTTATTTTCGAAACAAAAAAAGAACGTGAAGTAATTTTCACTTTCGATACAGAATAGAAAGAGGAAATAATTTTTATTTTCGAAACAAAAAAAGAACGTGAAGTAATTTTCACTTTCGATACAGAATAGAAAAGGGAAATAATTTTTATTTTCGACATAAAAAAGAACGTGAAGTAATTTTCACTTTCGAGATAGAATAGAAAGGGGAAATTAATTTTTATTTTCGAAATAAAAAAAGAACGTAAAGAAATTTTCACTTTCGAGATAGAATAGAAAGGGGAAATTATTTTTTATTTTCGAAACAAAAAAAGAACGTGAAGTAATTTTCACTTTCGATACAGAATAGAAAGGGGAAATAATTTTTATTTTCGACATAAAAAAAGAACGTGAAGTAATTTTCACTTTCGAGATAGAATAGAAAGGGGAAATTAATTTTTATTTTCGAAATAAAAAAAGAACGTAAAGTAATTTTCACTTTCGAGGTAGAATAGAAAGGGGAAATTATTTTTTATTTTCGAAACAAAAAAAGAACGTAAAGTAATTTTCGCTTTTGATACAGAATAGAAAGAGGAAATTAATTTTTTACTTTCGACATAAAAAAAGAACGTGAAGTAATTTTCACTTTCGAGATAGAATGGAAAGGGGAAATTAATTTTTATTTACGAAATAAAAAAAGAACGTAAAGCAATTTTCACTTTCGAGATAGCATAGAAAAGGGAAATTAATTTTTACTTTCGAAATAAAAAAAGAACGTAAAGTAGTTTTCAGTTTCCAAACAAAAAATAAAAACTGTGAAGTAATTTTTACTCTTGAAATAAGAAAACGTAAAGTAATTGTCACTTTCCAAAAAAAAAGTGAAATAATTCTTACTCTCGAAATAAAAAAACGACGTAATTTTCACTCTCGTAAGATGCAGTGAGTTTTGAGAAGTGACGCTTATTGTGTGGTTGCAGACGACGAGGACTGCTATGCTTGCGAGGAGGCGCTGCGGTCGCTGGAGGACATCGACGACGATATCGACGAGCTTGACATCATCTTCGTCAAGATCAAGGACGCCCGATACGCCTTCCGATACGGCGTCAAGAACCTGCCCGCCCTCACCTACTTCAGGAAGAGGTTCCCCGCCGTCTACCACGGTCAGTACAACATGTGCCTCTCTCTCTCTCTCTCTCTATCTATATATATATATATAATATAATATATATATATATATATTATATATATATATATATATATATATATATATATATATATATATATATATATATATATATATGTCATATCATTTCAATAGAAACAGTTGGAACAGCTGTTAAAGAATTCTTGGGACGCAGTAAACAGGCGAATGAATTAAAATAGTTCTATTTGTCGTTTATTACGCAGTTCCCTATAGGAAGGGAGCTAGACCGTGTGGCATATGATTTGTACAAACACTATCAGAAAAAAGCCCCGTTTTTCAGCCGTGTTCACATTTTTATATCGGGAAAGAACAGAAGAGGAGCTGGAACGGCTAATCCCTATGACATTATGTTACGTCATGGACTGGGGCGTGTCCGGTGATTCTTATCGGGTCAGTCTCCCTAGACAAGGGTTGAACTAAGTCTATGAGGATATTTCTCTGTCTATAGGGGAACGAAGGGATTAAGTGCTGCAAACTTTATGAGCTATGACATCATCTTTAGAAGTCGAATAAATTATGTTTTACAGGAATATGGACAAGTCAGATTATTAATATAAAAATTAGTTTTATATTACATATATATATATATATATATATATATATATATATATATATAACCGAACTTGCCTCAAATCACGCTCTTAGTTTACTTGGCCATTGGTGTAACTCTAATAACACGAGAGTCAATCTAAACAAAACGTTCTATCAAACTTTTTCCTTGACTAATTCTGTTCTTTGTGGATCGCCCTATCCCTGAAATGGATGGTTTTACCTATCTTGGCGTCTCTTTCGATCGAAAATTTACGTACTGATAACAAGGCTTCAAGGAGATTGACTCTACTTAAACGTACCGCTGGTTCCAAGTGGGGATGTTCTAGAAAAACTTTAAACACTACTTAAAAGAGTTTCATTTTGCCAATTATCTCCTACTGCTGCGAGACCTTGGGTAGCAGCGTCGGATCAAATTATCAATACTTTAGCGAAATTGCAGAATCAAGCGTTACGCTTGATTACTGGAGCAGTTAAACCTACATCAATAGATGGTGAGCATAAATAACAGACCTATTAGGTCTATAATCGAGGAAAAGGCCATACTTCTTTGGAAAAAATAGTTAACTTTGGGACAGTGTTTCTCTGACTACAGAGCGAAAACTTAAATCACAGCATGGACTAGTGCAGAAAGTACTTGGTTTCAAGAAGGCATTTAATTTGAATTTCAATACTGAACTTTTGCCGCCCCCTCGCAATCCGTTAGATTTAAGTGATTATTGTGTGTGTATCGACCTCGTCAGAAGGGTAATGAAGGGTGATACTAGCGAAGACGTTTTAAGATCTTTGATCTTCGAAATAGTCGAATCGCGATTCCCCGAGAACTGGCTTCGAGTGTTTATTGATGACTCAAAATATGAAGACAATATTAATGTAGGTGCAGGGGTCCACTGTGGTCTTTTTTTCATTGTATGCATCTGTAGGGACATATAAAACTGCCTTTGATCGGGAGATTGTACTATTTATTCTTCAAGCTATCAGCTCCTGCGGTGTCCCTGAAGTATATAGGTGCCAAATACTATTGGACAAACTCCGCAATTACGGTAGGGAGATTGTTCTGCAGTGGATACCAGGCTATTGTGGCAACGAGCTGGCCGATGACCTGGCAAATAAGGATGCATCTGGGCTACAAATCTCCAATAATGAGGTTTCTTACAACTCGCTAAAGTTGCTTGTAAGAGAGGCTTTCAGGAACTCCCTCTCACAAGCACTGTTGTCAGACTTCAAATAAGATGTGGTGGAACAAAATTGCTGAAGTGCCAGAATGGCCGAGCCAGAAAGCAGCCGCCTTGTTTCGACTGGCCTTGATTGCCTTTTGAAACATCGCTGCCCTATAAATATCATCTCAGAACCCTTTTGCAAGCTCTGTAATCGGCGAGAGGACATGGACTTTACCCGTACACTGACTTGCGGAGCTCTACCTGCAGATCCAGTGTGGGAGAGATGTTGGATAGCTAGGAGACTTTTGGGTTCACGGACGTTTTAGTTCTCCTTTGTTTGTTTGTTCTTGTTTTTATTTTTATATAGACCCAAAAACCCTCCATTGGAATGACTATTTATATACAGGTAGCCCTCCTACAGCACGGCATCTTACAACACGATAAGATAAATTGCGGGAACTCTCGTATAACACTGCATCCTGTAACACGGTTTCGCTCTAACACGATTAAAAAATTTGCGAAAACCTTTGTACAACACTGTACTTCTACAGCACTATATAACATGATTTTTGTTTAACACATTTAAAAACTAAATTACCTCAAAATAATGACGGGAAAGAATAATAAACTACAGTGGCTTTACTTAAAAATGTATAAACAAGTTAGAAGTTGTAAAAAATCTAAATGAAGAAAAAGGTTCTGAAAGTGAAGGTGATATCGTTCAACAGAAGAAACGTTCCCGTTTGATTGTATTGAGCAGTGATCGGGAAGAAATTTATTAAATTAAGGTCGCATTAAATGAAAATAATATTTTTTTGTTTCTTTTCGTTTTGTGTTATACATACATTTATATTTTTAATAAAAATTAAGTTGCTTATATGGAATTTTTAAAAAAAATTGTTTGTTTTTAATAAGTTTTCGGAACGTAAACCCCCTTTTCTGAACTCACGGTTTCACACAACACGGCATTTTCTAGGAACCTATCTACCGTGTTATAGGAGGGTTACCTGTATATATATATATATATATATATATATACAGACGTATGTATGTATGTATGTATATATATATATATATATATATATATATATATATATATATATATATATATATATATATATATATATATAGATATATAGATATATATATAGTGTGTGTGTGTGTGTGTGTGTGTATCTATCTATTTACCCCCTATCGGCCCCCTCACCATTTATATACGAGGGTAGGCTGAAAAGTAATAATGCACACATGCTTGTAGAGTGTAAACAAAAATAAATAGCGAGATCGTGCAAAAGGAACATTAAAGTACAATTCTTAAGCTTCAAAATCATATATTTATTTTTCAACATAGTCACCGTTAAGGCTAACATATTTCTCCCAACGTGTAACAAGTTTTCTCATTCCGTCACTGAAAAATTCTTCCGACTTTTCTCGAATCCACGATTTGACAGCTGCCTTCACCACATCGTCCGAGGTGTAATGATTACCCTTTAGGTCTCTCTTGAGTAGAGGAAAAAAGTAAAAATTGCAAGGCACAAGATCGGGGGAATAAGGAGGGTGTGGAATCGGTTCAAACTTCAGGTTTCGCACAGCCTCTCCAGTCCGACGCTGTTCTCGCCTGTGAGACGGCGTGGTACCCATCGAGCACAGATTTTACGGTAACCCAATCGTTCTATAATGAAGCAGACACATTCATTGGATACTCCAATATGGTTTGCGATACGCTTTTGAGGGATTCGCCGCTCATTTTGAATCAAATCTTCGACGAGTTTGCGATGTTCATCGTCTGTGGCAGTGATCGGACGTCCGCTGCGTGTTTCATCAACAATTATGGCTTTTCCAGGCTCGCAACCCTGCAATTTTATTACCCATCGATTTACAGTACCCCTATCAACAGCATCGTCACCATAAACAGCCTTTAAACGACGATGAATCTCAGTACGAGTCACTTTTTCAGCTGTTAAAAATTCGATAACAGCGCGCTGTATAACTTGCCGTTGACATAGCACTAGAACACGTCTCCATACTACCGCTTTTCAAAATACACTGGATGAACACAACGACTTAAAACCTGCGCATGAGTATTGAGGGGGAATGTAACTTCCATATGCCATTTGGCGCGGTTTTGAAGGTCATTTCGTTCGCGCTCTACAAGCATGTGTGCATTGCTTTTCAGCCTACCCTCGTATATATATGTATTTGTACGTATACATAGGCTCATGTTTATACCTTTTATCAGGCAACCTGACTGACAACGCCGAGGTTCTGAATTGGCTGAAGCGCAACCGCTACCGCAGCCGCGAGCTGAACATCTTCATGTTCGCCATCATCGCCATGGGCGTGCTCTTCATCCAGTACACCTGCTTCCTCAAGTACTGCTTCGAGCCCATGATGGCAGAGAGCGCCAAGGGGACCACCTCCTGAGGCACCCCCTCCTCCTCCTCCTCTTACCCCGACCCCCGTCCCTAGTCATCACTGCGATACGTCGAGGTGAGTGGCATTGCGGCTTCCGTCGCACTTCCAAACAAGCCAGTCACCACAGTCAAGTTTCTCAACAGAGGTCCGATCCAGTCACGAAGATGCTTTTTCAACACAAGTCATCGAGGTCGAACTGGGTTTTTTTAAACGACTTCAAATAGTCATTGTAGTCTCAACGAAGGGTGCCAAAAGTCCAGGATTGCTTTCAAAACGTTGTTCGCAATGTATGTCTTTCCTAGTAACGAAAATGTATCTTGTTAGTTCTTTTTTTTCTTCTTTTTTTTGTGGCCTTAAATTGCATCTCAATGTTTTTGACGTCGAGCCTCAATTCAAAGTGCAAACGTGACCCACCAAGAATAAAAGCTCTACAACAGACGTTAACAAAGTTCCAGTTCTGTTGGAAGATCAGTGCCTTAAGAGAGGGTGTGCCTCTGTTGTCACGTGTGATAGAACTTTCCAAAGTACCCGATCATCACCGCATTCCTGATTCACCATCATTTTCATCGATTTCCTTTGTTCTCGGTTGAAATTTTTTTTTTTTTTTTTAAAGGAAAGTCACAACAGGCCTAAAATTTGCATTTAAATTTTTGAAGGTATCTTGTACTGTGCCTTTCGCCTAAAAGTCTGGTGCTTTCAGCACATTCTCGTAGACTTCCTTTGGTGAGTGCCTAAAATTCAGTTTATCCGATATCCAGCAATTTTTTCCGTAACTCCCCACTAGATGGCGCCACTTCTAAAATCCTTCCGTTGCTGTCGATTTTCAATGAGTAATTCCAAAAGAGCAGTATATTATTGAAAGAGGTATACCGTTTCAACCTTCAAATGAGTAAATATAAACCAATGAAGGAAAAGCATTTTGTTTGCCTTTCCCGCTATTTGTACATAACCAGTGCCGAGTTTTTCGGGTCGTTGGCATACACATCAAAGTTCCTATATCAAGAAGAATGAGACGGATATTTGCTTCACAATTTTTGAAGTTGTGTTAATTGATACTATGAGACATCAAATGGTGTTAGAATGTTATTTTGTTTTTCCAATTTCGGCGTATTTAAGCTTATTAACAACATAGTAAAGAAGATATCTTTTTCCTACGTCCAGTGTGTCGAACTTTTGTTCCGAGATAGCTTCAAGAAAAGCGGATGTAATTTTATATATATATATATATATATATATATATATATATATATATATATATATATATATATCCGATTCTAAAATTAAATTTTCCAGACGCAGTGATTCCATTCTCAGCCTTGGTTGATACATCGAATTGTTGACATTCTTTCGCTATTAGTTTTACGATGCATTTTCCCAAAATCGTACATAAATTGAAGTTGTTTGCATCGCCTCGTCCACACAAATTAGCAAGTGTTCCATCACCAGTGATAGGTTTATTCTAAAAGCTTCAACTGTCACGAAACTAGATTCTAAAAATGCTGAAATCTTATTTCATTAATACAAAAATCCTTTATTAGGATTGCGACATTCTTGCACTCGAATACTGTCGTACTAGCTTTGCTAAGCGCCACCTTGTGACCATTATAAGAATTAATTACATAAATACCACGAAATAACTATACCGGTATCATCCTGTGTTTGATTTGTGTATTACTATTCATTCGGCGAAAGATATAAGATATAAAAGAGCAATATTTTGCTCTTTTGAAAGTATTTATTTAAGAAAAACTTGGTTAGTGGCGCCATCTCGGGAGATAAATAGAAGTTATGAATGTTAGTATTTTATGAGTGCGAAATTCCAAGCTGTAACAAGAAAAGAGTGACCATTTTCTTAAGGCTGCAACTATTTCATTCAATAACTTTTCTTACTGGAATACAACGCCATCTCACGACAATTATACGAAAAAAAAATCTGTTCCAAACCAAAATTTTAATGCACGCACATGGCACTTTATAGGGGCGTTGTCCTTAATTTAGTAACATTTATTAACGGTGTGATTATGTTTGATATCTGAAACACTTAACAGCAACTGACCGTAGGCGAGTGAAGGAAAACGAAATGGATTTTCTTTCCGAGAGGTGGATGCCATCTTGAAAGAGAAGCGGATCAGCTTTGAAGGTGAAATGCACAGCGAGCCAAAGAAGCCTGAATTTCTTAATCACCAGTTATGAATAATTCTTGTGTATGTGAATGTAAATAAAGGTTATAGCTTGTGTTTTTCCTACGGTCTGTTTTATTTTTTAGACCATCGACGATGCACTTCGTCGCGTCTACAGATATAACATATTTCACTTGCTCTGCGCATCGGGAAAATGAAATGGCTACTGGAAATTCTAATCGACCTAATGTATATCTTTAAAATGTGTATATATATATATATATATATATATATATATGACGAGCCTATCTAAATGGCCAATGGACTCGAAATCCATTGGGGTTTCCCCGCACAGGTTCGAATCCTGTCGACTGTTGACGAGCCTGACTAAATGGTGGCCCGAAGCGTGCTCTTAATATCTTAAATCCCTCTCAAATCCTTAATACTTATTAAAAATTATGCAGTCAATGAAGTAAGGCCTGTGGCAAAGAACTATAAGTAAATTACATCTAACTAGTTTATTTCCGAATAATAACCTACTCTATTCAATCTGTAATTAAGTCCAAGGAATTCATCTCTTTCCTCGCGACGCGTGACCGCACTGCCGAGGAATCTCCCGCTCTCTGCCTGAAAACTCTATGCGACTATTTAGAAGTAAATGGATGGTTTTTTCAACAAAGAGGCAATAGATCAATCCATAAAAAAGTTGCATGACTGTTTCGCAGTGAGTTACTTGGATAAAGTCTCTACTACACTGCTGGCCACCCAAATTGCAACACCAAGAAAGACGAGATATCACAACAAAATTTATTTTGTAGATAACATGTTGACCAAGTATCAAATGATTAAATTTATAGACTTCTGTGAAGTGTGGTTCCTGCCAAAATCAGTAGCCAGAGTAGCCGCCATTGTTGGAGATCACCGCTGCCACACGCCTCGGCATTGATTCAAAGAGACTTTGGATGAGTTCTTGGGGTACAGCAGACCAAGCAGCTTCCACACGTTGCCAAAGTTGATCTGCTGTGGCAGCTGGGGACGGAATCTGGGTCAATCGTAGAGCAACCATGGACCACATGTTTTCTATCGACGAAAGATCCGGAGAGCGAGGCGGCCAGGGAAGCAATTCAATCTGGCGATTGACGAAGAACTGTTGGACAATGCGTGCCACGTGTGGTCGAGCATTATCCTGTTGAAATATGGCTGTGGGCAAGCCTTGAAGGTAAGGAAGGACAACTGGCTCCAACACCTCGGAGACGTAGCGCTGGCTGTTTAAAGTACCGGCAATGCGTACTAGAGGTGTGCGAGAGTGATACCCAATACCGCCCCATACCATAATACCCGGTGCAGGACCAGTGTGGCGGTGCATAACGCAGCTGTTCAGCATCCTCTCTTCACGGTGTCTCCAGACTCGAATGCGACCATCGTGGTGTTGCAGACAGAAGCGTGACTCGTCAGTAAAGACAATTTCATTCCATTCTGCCGTCCACATCCTTCTGTCATCGCACCATTGGCGGCGGAGACGTCTGTGGTTCTGCGTCAAGGGTAGACAAAGCAATGGACGTCTTGCGGACAGACCACTCTGCTGTAAACGGCGTCGAATGGTACGCGCAGACACTGGATGATGCGTTACAGACTGCATGTGCTGTGCTATGGTTCGTGATGTGACTGAGCGATCCGTCACTGCCATGCGCACAATTTGCCTGTCATCACGTGAAGTGGTGCGCTGAGGTGGATGCGATCGAACTCGCCGGTCCGTCGTACCCTCCTGCATCCAACGATCACATATCCGCATTACAGTTGTTTGGTTTCGTCCAACACGACTACCGATTTCCCTGAAAGATAATCCACAATCTCGGTAGGCCACTATCCTTCCTCTGTCGATCTCGGATACTTGATCAAAAGATGATCGCTGTTTTCGAGGAGGCATAATTGATCGTTTTTTTGAAAAAACCACAAGAAAAACACAATTGCCGAACTTGAAATCGTCGAAATCTCCAAGCCTTAAATAGCGCTTTGAAGTGGCGTGATGTGCGTCTGCGCTGAAATTCTAATCATTTGCATATCTCACCTCCGCTAATGCATGTTGTAAATTTCATGTTATTTGCATGTTTCCTTCAGGGTGTTGCATTTACAGTGGCCAGCAGTGTAATTACGCATTTACATGCAGGTACTATTACTTGAAGTTATGTGATATATATCGTGATGAATCTCAGTACGAAAAAGTAAATATAAATGATTTTGTAATCGTTAAAAGTAGTAAAGCTTTTTATAAAAAAAATAGGTTTGGAAGTTAATAATTTTAAGTTTCCCTATTTAATTCTGATCCCAAAATTACATAAGAATCCAATAAAATTTAGATCAATTACTGTTGGATGTGGATCATACTCAGTGCTAGCCAATAAAAAGTTATTATCGATTTTAAAACACATATATATCGAAATTAGACATGTTACATTGTCAAAAGTAGTGGTGATGTTATTAAGTATATCAAAGGTTTGGATAACGTAAAACTTATTAAATCTTTGGATTTTGAAGATCTTTTTAATTCTATTGTAATTGAAGATTTAATGTCTATTTTGTTAAATGCCTTTGAGAAATTTGACTTACAAATACAGGGATTTGTTGAATCTGGTATTAAAAGAAACATATGTAAGTGATGGAAATTCACTATATCGCCAGTGTAAGGGTATCCCTACTTGTTCATCCGCATTGGCTGATATTTTTCTACACACGTATGAACAGGGGGGTTATGCTATGTATTTGAGATACGTCGATGATGTATTAGTGATTTATTTAGAAGAAGCAAATGCAATTGATTTTGGATTTAAAACTCATAGAAACGAAACATAATAGTGATGGCAGCATTGACTTTTTAGACATTAATTTAAACATATCAAATGGTGGAACTGTTTACAGACCTTTATGATAAACGTGATGCTTTCAACAAATTAATTAATTTGCAATCTGCTCTTCACATCTCTATTTATCGAAATATTATCATAAACCAATTACATCGGTATGATTACTTATATAGCAATAACAGCGAAAAAATGTCACAAGTGCATAACCCCCTGTTCATACGTGTGTAGAAAAATATCAGCCAATGCGGATGAACAAGTAGGGATACCCTTACACTGGCGATATAGTCAATTTCCATCACTTACATATGTTTCTTGTAATACCAGATTCAACAAATCCCTGTATTTGTGGTACGGATGTAAGTACAGTTGTAAGTCATATTTCTCAAAGGCATTTAACAAAATAGACATTAAATCTTCAATTACAATAGAATTAAAAAGATCCAAAGATTTAATAAGTTTTACGTTATCCAAACCTTTGATATACTTAATAACATCACCACTACTTTTGACAATGCAACATCCAGAATGTTTAATTTGGATATATATGTGTTTTAAAATCGATAATAACTTTTTATTGGCTAGCACTAAGTATGATCCACATCCAACAGTAATTGATCTAAATCTTATTGGATTCTTATGTAATTTTGGGATCAAAGCTTTATTAAGTACACATTGAAAAGTGGCTATCCCTATAGGTTTGTACGTAGGGTAATATGTGATTATCTTAATTTAACTTACGATGTGTACAAAAGTTTGGTTAGTAATGTTGTTGATAGTGCTGTGCGCTAGGTTTCATCTTTCTGGTCCCATCTGTGGTCGACCGCTACTTGGTTTCACGATGTCCTGGCTAGCTAGGAGTGTTTGCTATAGCAAGAAAACATGTTCAACCAGGAACGAGGGGTCACAACCCCCCTCGGGCCATTTTTGGACATCGCTACAATCCATATCTTTTTGTATTTGTTTATGATAGCTATATATATGTGTATATATATTTATAATAAGTACGACGATGAATGTATACAATTGATGCAAAAAAATATATTTATAAAAAAATCGTAAGGGATATTTTTATAGACAAAATAATGTAGAAGAAAATATTCAAATTAAATCTAATAGGACATACTAAAGAATATAGTACAGTTTGAGGAACATAATATCTTTTATTGTATTTTAATATTTTTTTTGGAAAATGTCCAATCGTGTGCCGCATTAGCAAGAAAAAATATTTTTTTTGTCTATTTCGTTGTTATGCATGTGACAATAAATTTATTTAAAGTTCCAGAAAAAGAAATCACGGGATCGGCATTTAATACATTAAATTCTAAAAATGAATCTTTAAAAATTCACCAAAAATCAGAAAATGGAGGTAAAGATTCGAAAAAGATTTCATTTTAAAGGAATTTTTAGGATTTTTCTCGTGATATAAATTTTATAACCCTCAAATTATTATTTTAAATGCAAACTTTAAAAAAGTTACTAAAACAGCTTAAAAATTTAATTTTAATAAATCTAAGAAGAATTTTTCAAAAATCTTTCTTAGTGCACCCCTACACTATAAGAAGAATAGCCATGCCATATTTCAGTCCTTTAGGTCCAGCGGTTTGGTCTGTGCGTTGTATGTCTGTCAGTTACGGAACTGTTTTATATATATATATATATATATATATATATATATATATACACAGTCGGACCTATATTTAACGAAGTCGCTAAATCCCGAAAAAAAGTTGTTATATGGAAAATTCGTTAAATAGAGATTTACCTTTTAAAATACTTTAAACTACACAAAACAGATTTTAAATTCACGAACACTAAATATTATTTTAAAAAGTAATTAATCACACTTTTATTTCGTAAATTAATATCTATTTGTTTTATGTATCTTACCCATCAAAAAGAAATCTGCAAGGAAAACAAGAATAAAACAAAACGTCCGTGAATACACTGCATATTCAATTTAAAAAAATAATTTTAAATAAAATTAATGAATTTTAATTACATTATCGCATTTATTATAACAAGTAATATTAAGCATACATTACTACATGCGTCTTTAAATTTAATTACTGATAAAGTCTGTTAATTTTGTCTGAAAAAGTGTTTTCTCTTATAACACGGCTCGCATCTTTGCAATGCTCCAAAAACCCCTTCAGGCGTATTTCCTTCAAACTGTAAAATTATTTTAACATTTCATCATGGGAAGGTTTGTCGATTTCTGCTTCATGATCATTTCCATGTTCACCATCGTCTTCATCGCAATTCATTGCTGTATTGTTTTTATTTTTCACACTGTCCAAAATATCCAGTTCATTTCGTGTTTCCGAGGTTTCAGCTTCACAATCAAGTGAAAGAAAATCATCAGTCAGCATACCATCGTTAATTTCTTCTTTTCCCCTAGCTGTATCCACATTTTTTTTAAGTTCCTCTAAGAGAATATCGATTTCGTCCTCCGTACTTGTCGAATTCTCACTGCTGACAAAGATTCCAGCTTCGGCAAAACTGTTGCGAATAGTACGATCTGTGACATCATAGTTCCATATGCTTTGGAAATTTCCGATATGCTTTCCCGTAAGTTGATCTTTGGCATGGATTGATTGTCCTCAAGCGTAGTGATAACTTTTCGGACTATTCTCTTGCTATAGTGTATTTTGAAAATTTTTTAATCACTCCTTGAACCATTGGCTGCAGTTTTGATGTATATAGTGTTTGGTGGCAAGTAAATACCTGTAACATTTTTCAGTTTTTAGTTCATTTCTTTCGGATAGGCGTAATTTCATGTATAATTTTCTTTTACGTAGCTAGAATGTAGGTTTTTTAGTATCGACTAAGTAATCGACTAAGTAAAAGTAATAACTAGTAAAATCAGTAGTGGATGGAGTTTTTTTTCGGGGATGTCTTGCAAGATCCATTACTGAAGTAAATAGAGAAATTTGATTGCCAGTAAATGTGTTTCGGCCAGGGCCGCTAAAACCCTAAGCACGCCCCTGCTTCTGAGAATGTCTCGTTTTTCTCCCCGTGTCATACTTTGACCTTTAAAGCAGTTGTACGGAAGAAAAAGGCTACCCTAAGGAATACAGAGTTTAAGGAAAGAAAAGGGTGTATACTAAAATATCTAATTTTATATTATTAAATTAAATTTTAATAATTACAAGATAAAAAGAACTTTTTATATACCATGTTTTTAAATTTTCTGTTGAATCATATAAACTTGATAATTCTATGTATTAATAAATACTTTAAAAAATTTTTTTGATGAATTATCTCATCCACTTGAAAGAAAATGAAGTTAATTGGAAGTTAACTAGCGTTTGACTTTTCGTTCCCGCCCCGGCCGACAGATGGCTGCACCAGTCTACAAAACAAAATTAACTGAAAATGAATTCAAATTCTGCTTAAAGATGGCTAAAAGTATTAAAATAATGCATTGTCATCGTGTTCTGAGCGATTCTAAAAGTTTAATATGTCTAGCTAGTCGGGAAATTACTTAAAAATCGATTGCAAGATTTGTACCGGACAAACACACACACACACACACACAAACAAACAAACATGAAAGCGAATTAATAAAAACATTGTAAAAAAAACATGCAGAGTCCTAAATTAACCATAACACACACAATGAAACATCTTTTCAGTGATTCATTTTTTAGTGAGAATCACGCTGTGAAGGAACAGCGTGTGTTTACATCGTAAAACATGGCGGTTACGTTTTGTTCGGTGGAGTATGCATTTAGAATTGAAATATCTCTAAAACTATTAAAGTAACAGAATAAGTGTACACAGAAAAAATTATCAGTTTTTAAAGCTCTTTCTAAATATGTAACATTTATGTACTTTCATGAAAAAAAAAATACATCGATTTCGACATTTTCAAACATGGCCAAATTTTATAACGGATGCCATATCGGAAACGGTCTATCCGGAATTGATCCCGACAGACAGTTTTTCTTTTATTTATGTGGATATCTCTAACATTGCTATTTATATTTGCGTTCCAGTTTTTATTAACGTGCCAAGAACATAATAAATGCTTTGGCCGATCCCGAAATACAGCTTGCCAGGCGTTATAATAAGAGTTAGTGTCATCGCTCATGAAGACAGTAGCTTTTATATTCGGCAGGCATTTTTTCATTTCAGTAAAAAAAGGTATAGTTTCAGCAGCAGTTCTAGATGAGAATAACGTGCAAACTGGCAAACCTTCATGGTTATCATTGTAGAATAATGGTACTTAATGATATGATACTTCATAATTCTTCCAATAGATGGCGATACCAGCTAGATGGATGTAAAAGTATATTTTTGTTTTTCTTTCCTCTTTGTAAGTTCAGAAGCCACTGGACCACCGGAAATAAAGGATGTAGTTTTGTATCTTGAACTGTAGTTAATTCGGTTTTCTTGTTTAATCATTTACCATGAGAGTTGACAACAATGTTATACTGATTTGTACCGTGTGTAGAGTCAACCATTACACGTGTGCTGCCATACAACTCTAATAACTTTATCTGTGCACCGTTCATTATCTATATACATAAAACAGTTCCATAACTGACTGACAGATAACGCACAGACCAAACTGCTGGGCCTAAAGGGTTGAAATGTTGCATGGCGATTCTTCTTATAGTGTAGGGGTGCACTAAGAAAGATTTTTGAAAAATTCTTCTGACATTTTTTTAAAAATTAAATTTTTAAGCTGTTTTTGTAACATTCTTTAAAGTTTGCATTTAAAATAATAATTTGAGGTTTATAAAATTTTTATATCACGAGGAAGATCCTAAAAATTCCTTTAAAATGGAATCCTTTTTTGAATCTTTACCTTCATAATAATAATTTGAGGTTTATAAAATTTTTATATCACGAGGAAGATCTTAAAAATTCCTTTAAAATGGAATCTTTTTTTGAATCTTTACCTTCATAATAATAATTTGAGGTTTATAAAATTTTTATATCACGAGGAAGATCCTAAAAATTCCTTTAAAATGGAATCCTTTTTTGAATCTTTACCTTCATAATAATAATTTGAGGTTTATAAAATTTTTATATCACGAGGAAGATCCTAAAAATTCCTTTAAAATGGAATCCTTATTTGAATCTTTACCTTCATAATAATAATTTGAGGTTTATAAAATTTTTATATCACGAGGAAGATGCTAAAAATTCCTTTAAAATGGAATCCTTTTTTGAATCTTTACCTTCATAATAATAATTTGAGGTTTATAAAATTTTTATATCACGAGGAAGATCCTAAATATTCCTTTAAAATGAAATCCTTTTCGAATCTTTACCTCCATTTTCTGATTTTTGGTGAATTTTTAGATTAATATTTTACATGTTTTTATTAACTCGCTTTTTTATTTGTTTGTGTGTTTGTCCAGTTCAAATCTTGCAATCGATTTTTAACCAACTTCCCGACTAGCTAGACATTTGAAACTTTTAGAATAGCTCAGAACACGATGACAATGCATTCTTTTAATACTTTTAGTCATCTTTAAGCAGAATTAAATTAATTTTGTTATTTTTCAGTTAATTTCCTTTTGTAGACTGGTGCAGCCATCTATCGGCCGAAACAGGAACGAAAAGTTAAAGGCAAGTTAACTTCCAATGAACTTCATTTTCTTTCAAGTGGATGGGATAATTCATCAAAAAAATTTTTAAAAAAGTATTTATTAATACATAGAATTGTCAAGTTTATAGGATTCAACAGAAAATTTAAAAACATGGTATATAAAAGTTCTTTTTATCTTGTAATTATTTTTAGAATTTAATTTATTAAATGCTGATCACGTGGTTTGTTTTCGTGATACTTTGAACTAATTTTGCGTCACTTGCATAACAACGAAATAAATTGACAAAAAATATATATTTTTTCTTGCTAATGCAGCAGACTATTGGACATTATCCCAAAAAAATATTAAAATGCAGTAATTCTAAACTCTACGGCCCCCTCCGCTTTCGCGTATCGGCCAAGTTTTAACTGGGAACCAACCTCGCCACAGAAATCCCGCCGGCCCGATAGGACCCGCAGGACAAGGCACACAAGGAAACAAAAAGTAGAAAAATCCTCTAAGACGGAATACAAATTCCAAGTATGAAATAAAACAAGGGAGAGTGGACAACGCGTGCAAAAGAAAACCCGCTCCAGGTTCCATTAGGACCTAGCCAGATTTTTTTTTTTTTTTTTTTTTTTTTTTTTTTTTTAAATCAAACTTGTTACATAGCAAAACCTAATTATAAATAACCAAACAAACGGTCCATGGTTAACTACCAGGACCTAAATTGATAAAATTAACACAAGAAATGAATTAATTAACCATGGCACTAACACCATCAGTTCATGGCTAACAGCCAGGACCTAAACAAATTATATTAGCATAAAAATTAAAATAGCTAACAATAACAAACTGCCAGTAATACCAGCAGCTATGCCTCAACCAGAAGAGAAACCCATGGCCACAATAGATCCTAGCTTGAACATCATTCACAATTACATTTACACAAAATCAAATAAATAACAATAGTTTACACCATATACATTTAAACATAATATAATTTACACAAATATACATTGTAATAATATATTCACTATTCAAAACAATAAATAACACAATATAGCACTAAATTAGAATATAAAATATATAAAGAAAGAATTGCGTTATTATTTATACAAACTACACAACAAACAGAAAACCCTAAGAAATAGTAAAGTGCACAAACAAGCAAAGTCAATAGCTTCCAAACTAAGCAAAAGGAAGATGTTGATCCATTAAATCAGCTACCACTTTGGAAATAAATTTTTTGCAATAGAAATCACCGAAGAATTTCTCCTTCGACCAGTTCTCGTAGCCCATAGGTAAGTTAACCCTATATTTTGTAAAAATTGGACAATCGAATAAACAATGATCAGGGGTTTGAATAGCCTGGCAAGGACAAATATTAGTTTTATTGTGAAATTTATTCTGATAGCTCCCGAAAGCGCCGTGACCAGTTATAGCTTGATTCAAATAGAAGTCAGCGCTTATTCTATGTATTTTAACTTCTCTAAATATTTCCTGTACCCTTCTGCCTTTGGTACTCGTGTTCCAGATATGCTGCCATTCACTAATCTCTTCTTTATGGAGTAACTTTCTAATTTTATTCTTTGTCCATTTATATGAGAAGTTTATTGTATGTAATTCTGTAGCCTCCTTCGCAGTTCTGTCCGCTTCTTCGTTTTCCATAATACCAATGTGAGCCTTGACCCAGTGGAAGACCACTTCAATGTTATTGTCTTTAATTTTATGTTTAATATCATCGATTATTTCACCTTTAAAATTTAGTGCTTTCAAAGCTTCAAGGGCACTGCGTGAATCAGTGTATATATCACAATGTTTTATATTTTTACTAATCATACAATTGATTGCCACTTGTATCGCCCTGAGTTCGGCAGTATAAGAATTTGCTCTCTCTAATTTTTCCCTGATTTTCTCAATTTCTTTACCATCCTCATAAATAACTACCCCAGCCCCGGTTCTTTCATCCTTTTTAGAACCGTCCGTAAAAATTTTTATATTTGTTTTGGGGTCTAAATCATAAGTCCAATCATAACTTATTAAGTCATCCAAGGTTCTAATTTTCCATTCCCTGGTAATGCTGTTGTTTCCATTATATTTATTTCCATTTATTTCAATTTCTTCCTTATTATCGTATAGCCTGTATAATTGTTTCGCCGATTTGGCCTTCAGGTGTAAAGGAACGCATCCCGCCAAAATGTTAAGAGCGTCAGTCGAAGTAGTTCTATAACATTTCGTCATGAAAAGCATATATGGTCTTTGAATCTGCAAGAGCTTTCTTTTAATACTTTCTAAATCATTATACCAAACCTCGGCAGCATAGAGAATTATTTTTTCAACAACAATTTTGTACAATTCTTTAGTAATTTCCGGCTTTATGCCCCAGGTTTTTTTAGAAATTCCATTCAGTTTATAGAATAATTTTAATGCTTTCTCATTAACTTTCTCCAGGTGACCTATGAAATTAAGTTTAGTATCGATGTAAACTCCAAGATATTTTATTTCATTTTGATATTTAACATTTTCCTCACCAATTTTAATCGATGGTTTTGTAATAATTTGCCCTTTACAAGGCACAATCGTATAATTACATTTGTCTATACTTATTTTTAGACCATTCTTATGAATCCAATCGCTACAATAGTTTAGTATATCTTTAGCATAGGCGGTAAATTTGTAAGAAACTGGAGATTTTATTAATATTATAATATCGTCTGCGAATGCTTGAAGTTTGATTTTTTCATTGTAACAGTATGAAGTCAGTAAATCATTTATCACGATCAGCCATAGAATGGGCCCCAAAGAAGAGCCCTGCGGGACACCAGTATTATAATCTATTAGTCCTTTATTTGTCTTTATTTTCCTATCGGTGATATAGCTAATTAGAATACCCAATAAATAATTTTCCAGGTTAAGTTGTTTAAGTTTATTGATGAGAATATTTTTCTTGATGGAGTTGAAAGCATTTTGAATATCAATGGATACTATACATGTGTGTTCTTTATTACTCTTGTTTTCTCTGATGATACTTATAATATTATTCAAAGCCTGGAGAGTTCCTAAACCCCTTCTAAAACCATATTGGTTATTAGATAGTAGCCTCTTAGACTCCAAAAAGATCCTTAGCCTGTTTGTTATTAACTTATCCAATACTTTGCCCAAAACCGGCAGCAGGCAGATGGGTCTATAGGATCCTAATAATTTCAGATCTTTATTTTCCTTAGGAAAGAATATTACAACAGCCTTTTTCCATGCACTGGGGAAATATTTTTCTTTTAAGCATCTATTAAATAAACCTTTGATTAGTTGTTTATTACTGTTATAAATTTCTAAAATAATACTCAATGTAAAACCGTCATAACCAGGCGCTTTATCATTTGCTATTGTACTGATAATATAATCGATTTCCGTAAAAGTAATTTCTTGAAACTCATCCACAGTAATATTTATGTTTTCATTTTCCATTGCCGGATCAAATTTAAAGTGGTAATTTACAAGGGCTTCTTCAATATCATCGATATTTCCCAGAATCGTGCCATCATCAATTTGTAAACCTTCCAAAGCCTTTATTTTTCTCTCACTAACCATACCCTTCACTTTTCCAAAAGTGTCTTTTATCGTAAGTTTTTCAATGAAATTTTTAAATGAGTTTCTTCTGGCTAATTTAATAGCTCTCCTATAAATTGCTTTTCCCTCTTGAACTCCAGTTTAAATTTATTTCTGCTTTGAAAATCTTCTTCTCTCTGGAATCTCTTACGCAGAGCTCTCAATTTTTTCCTTCTAATTTGTAGTTCTTTACTCCACCAAGGGGCGTTGTGATTCTTCTGCTTAATCTCTTTTTTACTATATTTTTTGCACAAATGTGTTGTGACTCTGTTAATCTCTTCTACAATGTCATCGATTTTCAAACTATTCATTTTATCAAAAATCATTTTTGTTCTCTTCCCCAGTGCAGTTCTAAATTCTAGCCAGTAAAGTTGATTAATATTCCATCTGATATTTCTATTAATATTTCTATTCTTCTCTTTAAACGTAATTTCAAAAACTATTGCGTTATGGTCCGTATTTATATATTTATCATCCACCTTCCAGTTCTGTATTCTTTCCTCTTCAAGCCCAATAGTTATTGTCAAATCTGGCCATCCTTCACCAAATGGCCCGTTATAAGTAGGCAAGCTCATTGGGTCATTCCTTATATGTGCATTGTATTGGATCATATATTTAATTATTTCCTCTGCTCTTTTATCTGTAGGCCTACGGCCCCACAAGGTAGATCTAGCATTAAAATCGCCAAATATGATTATCTTATTGCTTTGATACTGCTCGGTTATATTGTTTAAGAGGGTCCATTGCGGATCCATACGTTCAGTAGTACCGCCCGCTGGAGGGATATATATTGTAATAAAATCATAATCTTCCTCGCCTGCATTTATTTTAATGGCAATAATATGGTCTGACACTAGCAATTTAATGAATTTAATATTGCTTTTAAGTATGAAGGCAACTTTTGGATTATTATTCAAGTATATCTTCTGATAAGCCGAATGAAATCCAATAATTTCGTGTTTGTCTCCCCTTCTATAATATGGTTCGTTCAAAGAGATAATATCAGAATCAAGATCGGAAGCAAGTTCATACGTGGCAATTATAGAATTATTCAAATTTAAGTGAAGACAAGAAAACAAAACCCGACAAGAGGAAGAAGACGACAAACCCGCACCAATGGGCTCAGGAACGTTCAGTACCACCATAATCAGTCCTGTTTCTAAGTTTTTCTATAGCTTTTATATAATTAGTACACTTGTTATCATAC
Organism: Dolomedes plantarius; assembly: GCA_907164885.2. Taxonomy (NCBI): domain Eukaryota; kingdom Metazoa; phylum Arthropoda; class Arachnida; order Araneae; family Dolomedidae; genus Dolomedes; species Dolomedes plantarius. The sequence continues at coordinate 127,284,991 of OU015503.1, forward strand.
GGTAAGTGATTTGTCTCGTAATTGGTGTTAAAAGTTTCGTTAGTAAACTTACAATTATAACAGCAAACTTCTCTATTACAGTCTCCGTGTTCTTTCTGACCACAATTTCTGCAAACCTTCTCCCTATTGCAATATTTAGCAATATGACCCGTTCTGTAACAATTATAACAGATTTTTGGCTTGATGAATTCCTTTATATTATATTTTTGCCAACCAATCTTTATTTTATTATTTCGTATTATATTATTGAATGAGTTTCCGTCAGTGCTAATAACCCAATTAAAGCCGAATCTACCTTTAAATTTAAAAATTACTTTCGTTTGCTCTTTATTTAGCTCTTCGTTTTGAAATATTATTTTCTTCTCGATTTCCTCTTTGTCTAAGTCCTCCTCTACACTATAAATTATAATATGGGGATTCCTTTTTTTTGGTTTGTTAACAATATATTTATCTTGTAAGTTTTCTGCCTGTTGTATTTCAGTAATTAATTTGTCTATATCCTCCTCTTTATCAACACTGACTATCAATCCACCTTTACTTATTTTCCTTATTGTATTAATTCCTACACTTATATCCTCTGGCCTGATATTTTCCTGTAATTCCTTTCTAGTAATATCCGGATTTTGGTCTATTTTAGGGACTATTGTCAGTGAATGTAAAGTATTCTCTCTTCTCCCCTTAGATCTAGATCTAGCTCTAATCGCCGGAACTTTAGCTGCCTCGGCGTATGTACTCTTTATCTTTATCTCTTCCACTCTAGCCTCGTTAACGAGGTTTTTTAATTGTCTTTCTAAAGCCTTTACTTGACCTTTTAGATCCGTTATAAACGATCTTTGTAAATTTATGACAAATAAATTTTTGTCTATTTCAGTTGTGTAATATATTTTGTCTCCCTGGCTAATTCTAGTGGTATTACTAATTTTTTTATTTAGTTCCACTACTCTTTCCTTAAGTTCATTTTCAAACCCAATCAACATTTCATCAGTACATGGATTATCCACGTCAAATACAATATCCTCAATGTCATCCAAGCTGTATTTCGACATTGTATTAATTATACTTCAAATTTGACTCTATGCACCACAATAAAACCATAACCACAATAGTAACCATAGGTTAGTATTGTGACCAAATCAATTAATTGTTCAAATGAAATCAATCACATTCACTATTACCAGAGCAATGAATCAATTACCGCAAATAAGCACTTCAAAAAATTAGAATATGCGAACTATACTGAATTATCTATGCACTACACAGCAAAATAACCTTAAGCATGCAGTGCGCTAACATGCAGTACTAAATAGAGATAAAACACTCACTCATTAAACAATGCAGAAGGCATATATTAACCACAGCAAAACACTTGATATTATAGAACAATTCGAATAGTCCTACCTTGGTTGTTAAAATATCATATATCCAACATGTATCAGACTTACAAGTTTCTTCACAAAGTTGAATCAAATTGAGTAAGTTTTACCCAATTCAAATGACACTTCTGTGTCAATCAGTTCAACTGACTCAGCCTTCTTTCCAACCATTAAGTAGTCAGAATAGAAATAAATCCATCAAAAACAGTTTTCAATCCATTCCAAGATGTCAAAGGCACCCAGTAATTTCAAGGGTAATCCACTTCTGACTACCGGGAAAGCCACTTCTGACCACCGGGAAAGTCCACGGAGCCTCCGTACAGTTGACGGCCAACGCCCGATTAGGCCTCGTCGTTGAATTAAACGAAGTTCACATTAAGCAAAATAAATACCTTTTTGCTATAAATTTTATATCACAATATATTCCATAGCTTATATATTACGACTATTGAAAATAATATATATATTTAAGCATATAAACTATCAAAAACACAAATCTCACAAGAGCTCAAAAAAAAACAACCGTCGCCATTGATAACAGCGTTGCCACTCTGCTTAAAATGCAGTAAAAGAAATGTTCCTCAAACTATACTATATTCTTTAGTATGTTCTATGAGATTTAATTTCAATATTTTCTTTTACATTATTTTGTCTATAAAAATTTCTGTTACGATTTTTATATATATATATATATATATATATTAGCATTAATTGCATACATAGACCGTTGTATTTAATTTGAATGTACTCTGTAGCGAAGCACGGGTATTCAGCTAGTTCGTAACAAAAATTCCTTTTCATAAGTTGTAGGAAAATCAGCCAAAGGAACTCCTATAGGTTTGTACAACAACACAGGATTACAAGTAGAGTTTTTCATTTTTTGCACAATGATATCTACTGACGTTGCATCATTTTGGGTGCAGAACAACTTTCTGTTCAATGTTAAAATCCCTACGAATGTTATATAGATATCGGCGAGTAGTGAGCCCAAATCTTTCGGTAGGAGAATACATTTCCCTTGTTTGATCTAAAACTTTTAAAATGGGAACACCAATGCTAAGAGAAGTAGCAAGACCTGTTCTTTCCTCTTTCGTTAAAAGAAGCTTCCCAACTTCTGTATCATGGATGGATTGGTACTGGACTTTAATTTCACTGTTGGACAATTACAGCCACACTTAACTGATCCAGAAGATTTAATGTTACGCACCCTGTTCACTTTCCTGTGCGAAACACCACTACGATGACAGACGTAATATGAAAATTTCGCTCTCGAGTCGTTCCATGTCTAATCAACACAGTGATCCAGAATTTGATGATTTTTGGCACACTTGCAGGTCTCATGGACATATGAAAAAATGTCAATTCTTAGTGGTCTTACTTTATCGGTTCAAACGTTATTAAATATTAATATTTCAATTTTTTTGCAAAAAAAACACCACATATGTCAGTCTTAAAATGGCTGTAAAACAGTAACCATTTGAGATGCAGACCTGAACTTAGGCTCATTTTAAAGCTCTTTTCCAGGGCTTTCACATGATATGCAGCATGATAGCGTTTATAAAAAAATAATTTTTTTAAATCAATTTGAAATTTTAAAATTTGAATTTCTCAAAAAGTGACAATTTTAAAATTTTGAAAAAATTCTCAAAATAAGTTTATATCATCATCTTAACAGAAAAAAAGGTTTTGGTAACGAAATTTAACTTTATATCATGAATATTTTGCAGATGTTCCTGCAAATTAGACAGTGTCCGGAACTTTTGGTTACATATTCCACAGAGCTGATTACCTGTCATGAACTTCTCAGTTATGACAGTAAAAACTACTCAATTAACTGAATGTTGTATGACACTTGTCACAAACAATATCAAATGAGTTGTTGCGCCATTTTATTAAAACAATTTCAGAAGAATTATTTGGCCCTGAAAAGGGCCGTTTTGTTGAAAGAACTTCAGACATTTTGTAACAGGCAAGTGATAACAACAAAATAGCGAATAGATGGCGCCACCCTAAAACCTATTTCCCCTCTTCTTTGAAATGGACTGCTCCACTTGTAGGGTACTGTGTTGGGATTGAAATGCTAGTGTTAGTAGCATGTTGTCTAAACTTTTGTTACTGACAGTCATTTCATGAAAAAAATGTCCTGCAGATAACTTTAAGGGAAGGAAAACATAGGTTAATACAGATACCAAAGGACCCTTTTGGAGAGAGGTGCTTCAAACCCATCTGTCCCCCGTAGAATGTCAACCAAAATGAATCGAATCTTATATGATCAGATACCAGTTTAGGCTTGGTTGGTTCCTACAAAGTCATTATAATACTGTAAAATTCTACTTTGGTTGCATTTTTTGTTTCTCATTCATTACGCATTGTCTTAATCATCGCCTCTGGAGCATCGACTTTACATATCTCATCCAAATTAAGTTATTCCAAATTTCCACTCCAAGCCATCCTAAATGATTCCCAGCCTGCTCTTTGTGCTTTTATCTGGCTTGTTCTGTGGGACAGGTCATGCAAGGGGAATAGCTGCTAGATGTGGTCTACTTCCACCGGTGGGAGTCAGAACCTGGAAGGCCTTCGATACTATGCTGGGCCCCATCCAGTACAATGGAATCCAATCTTGTATCCATACATGACTCAACTTCAGCATAAAATGGCATCACTCGAGAGGCTCATGAAGGACCTTATCTAAATATTAAACACAAACTTAGTAGTACAAATGCTGAAGAGTTTCTTCCCTCTTTCAGAAAGTTAAAAAAGAGTGGCAACACTAATGATACAAAACTACATAAAATGCGTATGTATAAATGCAAGAAATATATAAAAGCTATGGCAAATAACAACTTTATAAACTGTATATACAAACTGGCAATTCAATAGTCATTTTACAAATATTTTCATATACTTCTGACTTTGGTATGCTCCTTTACAAAACTTCGCAATTCTTCTAAAGAGTCCAGATTATCCTTAAGTACTTTGAGCAAGACCATTTCTCTTTTCTGCAGCTAAAAAAATAAAGAAAAAAGACAAGTTTTTAAAATAAATTATCTAGGGTATGCACGTACCAATAATTAAAAAAAAAAAAAAAAAAAACTTCAAACAGGACAAATAATGAATTTTAAAAGTTAATTTCAAGATTCTTCAGTCCAATATTTCTCGCACTGTTATTATATAACAAAGAATAAGATAAAGAAAAGAGTCTTCACACACTCTTAACTTTTTGTAAATTTTGCAATGATTTTTAGACTTCACAATGACTGCTCACTTTATACTATGAGAAAGAAATCTGATTATATGAATGAAAATTTTAAAACTAACCAATATCAGAGTGTGTAATTATTGTCATACATAGGGACGATAAGCAGAGTGTGGATGGCAGTATGCAGAAACAGAGATAAATTAAAAACATCTTTATTCGAAAGTATAAATAAATTAAAATATTAATTTACATACAAGCATAATAAAATAAAAATTGTCTCAGGTACACAGTCCATGAGACATCTCACTTATAGTAAGCTCTACCTAAGCCGGCAAAACACAGAAAAGAGGGCGAGAGCAAAAGTAAGGGCAACAAAACTCACTACACAGTCGATGTATATACACAGAATCTATATATATAAAACAGTTCCGTAACTGACTGACTGACTGACTGACATACAATGTGCAGACCAAACCGCTGGACCAAAAGGGCTGAAATTTTGCATGGCCATTTATCTTATAGTACAGGGGTGCACTAAGAAAGATTTTTGAAAAATTCTTCTGAGATTTTTAAAAATTAAATTTATAAGCTGTTTTTGTAACTTTTTTAAAGTTTGCATTTAAATTAATAATTTTGAGGGTTATGAAATTTATATCACGAGAAAGATCCTAAAAATTACTTTAAAATGAAATCTTTTTTGAATCTTTACGTCCATTATCTGATTTTTGGTGAATATTTAATTTTAGAATTTAATTTATTAAATGCGGATCATGTGATTTCTTTTTCTGGTACTTTAAATAAATGTATCGTCACATCCATAACAATGAAATAGACAAAAAATATTTTTTCCCTTGCCAATGCGGCAGACGATTTGACATTATCCAAAAAATTATTAAAATACAGTAAAGATATGTTCCTCAAACTGTACTATATTAACTGTACTATATTCTTTAGTATGTCCTATTACATTTAATTTGAATATTTTCTTCTACATTATTTTGTCTATAAAAATATCTCTTACGATTTTTTTATATAAATATATATATATACATATATATTTTTTTACATCAATTGTATACATTGATTGTCGTATTTATTATGCATACATATATATATATATTTATTTATTTTGGCATTAATTTCATACATTGACCGTTGTATTTAATTTGAATGTACTCTGTAGCGAAGTGCAGGTTTTCAGCTAGTATTTGCATAAATTATAGACGGCACAGAGCGAGTTGATCCCAACTCATAATCAATAAATCATGAGGAACAACAAATAAAACCCCACTAACAGTTGAATGCAAATGACGTCATACAACAGAATCTGGTGTAATGACATCATCTACAAACGAATTTACTAGGTTAACACGGTTGATTACCCGATTACTAGGATATTAAGAAAACGTATTGGCACTGCCAAAATCAAAACAATAGCATGAGTGCAATAACTACACTGTGGGAAAACTATAGGTAAGTTACTTTTCGGTATAATTCCCAACAGTAATTTATATATGAGGCGGTGAAAGGCAAAGTGATGTAAGTGAGTAAATCAAGTGGTGTAACTCCAAAGCGTTTTACCGCAAAAACTACAAAAAATTCCGCTATAAATTGAACAAATTATAATTCATAATAATTATTATAATATTACAAATAATAATTATTGCAACTCCACTATAAATTCAACATGGAGATTACATTTTTGCCCTTAAATAAAAAAAAAAGTTGAAAATGTTACTTACACCACTTTGCCTTTCGCTGCCTCATATATAAAACACTTCCGTAACTGACTGACAGATAATGCACAGACCAAACCGCTGGACCTAAAGGGCTGAAATTGTGCATGGTGATTTTTCTTATAGTGTAGGGGTGCACTAAGAAAGATTTTGGAAAAATTCTTCTGAGATTTTTTAAAATTAAATCTTTTAGCTTTATTGTAACTTTTTTTAAAGTTTGCATTTAAAATAATACTCTGAGGGTTATAAAATTTATATCACAAGAAAGACCCTAAAAATTCCTTTAAAATCAAATCTTTTTCGAATCTTTACCTCCATTTTCTGATTTTTTGTGAATTTTTAAAGATTCATTTTTAGAATTTTATTTATTAAATGCTGATCACGTGGTTTTTCTTTTTGTGATACTTTAACATAATGTGTCACGTGTATAACAGCAAAATAAATTGACAAAAGAAATATTAAAATACGGTAAAAGATAAAATTTAACCACTAGCCTCATTGAGATGGAAGTTTTTAAAGAATTTAATTTAAATTAGTATGTTTTATGGATATTAAACATACAAATTAACTGCATACATTGACCGTTTTATTTAATTTGAATATTTTCTTCTACATTATTTTGTCTATGAAAATATCTGTTATGATATCTTTTAATATATATTTATTTATTTTAAAATTAATTGCATACATTGACTGTTGTATACATTGACTAATTGTATACATTGACTGATATATATATATATATATATATATATATATATATATATATATATATATATATATATATAGACACACACATACATATATATATATATATATATATATATATAAATTTTTTTTAAAAGCTAGACAATATCAGAGTGTATATATATCTTTATCTTGGATCAAAAAGTGCCAGGTCCAAAACTTTGAAATTTGAGTGACAAATGAAAAAGAAATTGAAATAAACATAATACTAGAATGTAGGTAAAAACTATGACTAAAATTCAAAAATAAAACTTGGGAAAAATATTTATACACAAACTGTTAGTAATATTTATAAACTAAAACTGATGTTCTCTGACATTTGATTAAAATGAACTTTGGCCTTTTTTGTTCCAAGGTACAGATATATGTCAATGGATCATTTTACTGCAGAAATTATTAAAATATCACATGTGCAAGGTAAGCGAGCCATTTATTGGTCCTATACCGACTTATTTATCCCGTTAAAGACAAAAAAGATTTTTAAAAGCATTGTGTATAAATAAAAAGGAAAAGTATAGACCCTGCTGTTTACATTCAGTTTTACAAAATGGTAACACATGATTCATTGAATTCAAACTCTAAAAAATCAATAGAAAAAAAGATGTATTTAAAAGTAACATCTTGATAAGTATGTTATGGGACCTTAATAATCCAATACCAATAGAGGAAGTTTTAAAGAAATAAAAATTTCAAGCCTATGCTGAAAAATATTCCAAAGGTTTAGAGCCATTCTGTTTGGTTAAAAGCAGTTACGATAATCTGAAAATAACAAGAAACTATTCAATAAAGAACTGCAAATGTAAGCAAATTTCCATAAAACTTATAATACTCACCGTCTTTACTCCATCAGGATTGAATTCTTTTCTATTTTTGAGAGAAGCTAATAATGAGTCTCTATTTTTAACAAGCTCTGAAGCCAAGCTCAGAAAATTAATGACAGACCTAATGGAAAAAGAAATTAAGATGAAATCACTCAAACTATTGGAATATATATACATGGTCAGACAGAAATCATTATCCATTTCTCTCTCTTCACATATTATGTATTTCAACATAAGATAGCTTTAATATATATATATACAGTGCTCGATTTCTAGAAATAGAGGTGCCTTAACTGTAAACTTCCGGGGGGTGTCAGGGGGGGGGGTTTCCAAAAAATAAATATATATATGTATAAAATAGGCCAGGCCAATTCACTAACAAGAGTAATATGTGATTAAATAAATGTTTTTAACTATCGTAATTTTTTTCCTAAAGAGAGGTACCGGAATGCTGTTCAGGCACGTTTGCCTCAAATCTAGCCATATATATATACATACACACAGGGTGTCTCATAAAATCTTGACACATTTTAAAAATTCATATAAATAAAAAAAGTACTCGTGGAAGGAACTAGAAATTCATGTACATGTTACCTTATATATTAGAATTTATTTTAGTATAGTCAATACATTTCAATATGTGCTCCTTTTGTGGCACGAAGAATATCCAGTTGGTAACCAATTTTAGCCCAAGTACGTTCCAAAATGGATTGCATAACACATGAAATTGCGGCAATTCTGCATTTTTGAGTACTTTAAGACGTCCACTTTTGTTGAATAAATATTGTCTTTGATAAATCCCCAAGTTAAGAGGTGCAATGTCTGGAGATTGAGGTGGCCATTAGATGGGACTATCTCGTCCAATCCACCTGTTTGGAAATTCCTCATTTAAAAAGCCTTGTGTACAATCATACCCCAATGAGGTGGTGCACCATCTTGTTGCCATATAAATAAGAAATTTGTGGGAGAGCAAAAATGTTATAACTTTTACAGCCATTTTACAACTTTCACTTTCACGGAAAAACTAGCGCCCTCTGTTGAACTTTTTTGACAAAGAAAAAAAAACTATATACGGTAACAGATTTGTGAATTTCCAGTTCCTACATTGTCTACTTTTTTTAAATAAATTTTTAAAATGTGTCAAAGTTTTGAGTCACCCTGTGTATATATACTTATATATATATATATATATATAAATTAAAGATAAGTAGTAATCTTATGTTGAAATACATAATATGCGAGGAGAGAGTATATATATTATGTATCAAACACTGTCCTTTTCTTTCATTTTTGTGAATACTGTTTAAATAGAATTAATACAAACTGCATCCAGTGTTTATATTACACAATTTTAGCAATACAAACTTACTCATTACACAGGTTATTCAATCATTTTTTGCCAAGTAGTTTGTATAAACTATTTCTAAAAGAGTCCACATTTCTAGATAACTACAGTGTTTATATCTAATTGTTGAGACATCTTTACACTTACAAAAATTTTTTAAAGAAAATTTTTAAAATCCATCTTCACCTATGAAATAGGACTTGCATAGTCTAACACAATGGTTCTAAATTGTTGGTACATGTACCCCTTGGGGGTATGCAGTAAAGTACCAAAAAGTATACAAAATTATATTGATACGTGCTAGAATTTAATTGTGACAAAAGTTTGAGTAATGATGTAAAAATGAAAACTATCAGTAAAGCAGAAAGCAAACACGTCATTCATTGCAAGCAAACACAAAGAACTAGCAGACATTGCTGTGAAGTACCTTCTGGGGTTTATGACAACTTACTGGGGCAAAAAAGGATTTTCAAGTTTAACTTACCTGAAGAACAAGTATAGAAACATGCTTGATGTTGAGGATGATTTACGGCTGTATTTGACAAAACTGGAGCCAAATATTGATGAACTTTGCAAACAAAAACAAGCTCAGCGGCCCCACTAATTATTTTCTGAGACTTTTTTAATTTTATGTCTGATTAATAAAAACTTTGCAATAAAATGTCCATTAAAATAAATGTTTTTGTTTTTAATTTAAATTGCCTATTCGCAATTAAACTTTAACAGTTTAATATTTAAACTTTAACTAATATAACACATTTTAATAAAACTAAAATGCTTTTGTTAGGGGTACGCATAGTTAATGACATACAAAAAGGGGTATGTGGGTTAAAAAAAGTTGAGAACCACTGGTCTAACATACTGAGGCAGACCATGAGGGATCAATTCAAGACTAGATTTTTAAAACATTTGGTAGAGTTTTACACATTTTTGGTCTTAGCTTTCAACATATATAAACAGGTATAAAACCTTCACACAGAGAGCGAAAAGCCAACACTAACTGTTCAATTATCTCTCATACTGAAGCAGAAGTTCTCTTCTATTGGCAGATGTGTCTTAGATTTGTTTATTTTCGAAAAATAAACTGTAGACAGAAGTAAAAAAAATTGATCTGTGCTATCCTTTACAACTTAACTTTCATCTGCAGGTGTTTTCCAACCTGTTCTGACTCATCGCAACCCCCAATCGATGGTTTCCATGCATCCCACTCTGTATATTCTCATTAAAAAGACTTAAGAAAAACTCAAATGCATTTTTCATAATTTAATTTCATAAAAAATAAAAGCATTTTAATGTGATTATTGTGCTTGCAACTGCCTAGCCAGCTTCAAAATGCATAGTTCAGCCTAAACCTCCACATTCAGTACCTTTGTTTTGACTGAAGAGCCACTCTAGAATAGAATGGCTTTTTTGCCACAAGCATCAAAACTTCATTGTGGCAAAAAGAAAGTTTTGATGCTTGTGGGTCGGACTGAAATACCAGAACTGAATGAGCCATTTTTTTCCTAGACACATCAATCCGAACATCCAAAAATTCATCTTGTATTTCATCGAGAATACTAACCACCACCAGTAGAGATTGGCTTTCTTGCATGTATATACAAATATAATTCAAATGACATAAAGAAGTGACAGATTTAGATATTTTTAACTTTTATGAGTCCTCTGAAATTTTGAAAAGGCATAGGAATAAAATACCAGCACACTGACAGTAAAAATTATTTATCTATAATCAGAAAAAATTTAAATAAAAAGATATGCTTAAGCGTTCCAAAAACAGGAACAAAAAACACTAAATCTGCTTATCCAGCAGAAATATAGAATTCTAGTTCAATATTCAATTTGTATCCAAAAATATATTAATTTTCAATCAAGAGATTAATCTCAGTTCCTAGAAAGGAAATTTTTTTCCATTTTATTCTTACCTGTGATACTCTTTATTGATATGCCAAACATCTGTCGAAACATTCTTGCTTAGCACCTGCTTCAGTTTGGATTTTTGTGCAACCACTTTCTGAATATGACACAAAACTGATTTCATTTCTTCGACAGTTTTACCTGAAGAATAGATAACAAATAAAATATCTCAAATTGAATTAGAATTTTTGAGGGACCGTTTGAAATGTACTCACTTAACTCAGATGTCACGATAAAATCAGCAGACACATTTTTCAACATGGTTTCAACATCATTCTCTTTCTAAAAGTGAAAGAAAGCTACGAATATTATGAAAATCAATTAAAATTGACAAAATACTTCTGAATAGGGCCCATTCAATAACTGATCCAATTCTGGAAACAGTTTCAGAGAGATTCAATAGCATAAAAAAACAAGTACAGTCGATTTCGGTTAATCGGACCAGCCGCTTATTTGGATCAAATCCCATCTTGTAGCATACGGCATGTTTGTTTAATCGGACCAGCTGGTTATTAGGACCAAAATGATTGCGTCCTGATGTGGTCCGATTAACCGGAATTGACTGTATGTCCATGTGGCGTGCCATTATTTAGTAGCCTGCTCAAGAGAAAAGTCATGAGAATGACTGAAATGAAGTGAACAGGAATTTTTCAATCCCTGGATTAGTTTAAGGAACTGGCATACTGACTGTAATAATGAACAAAATGATTCTATCTTTTTAAACCATACTATAAATGTAAGAATAAGGTTAAAAGTCAAGAGTTTAGTATGCATGTATATATACTATATAAATAATATAATATATATATATATACCAGGTGGTTATAATTAAACTTCCCCTATAAACGGCATCCTACAGTGCAAACGGGTGAACGGAATGCAACGAAATTTTGTATATGGGCTATACACGAGATGCGCTCACGGAATTTTTAAAAAAAGTTCTAAAATGTCCACCAGAGGGCGCCTTTTTGGGAAAAACATGAAATTTAACATAATAAACAACTAAAACGGAATACAGAAACAACGTTAACATTTATTGACTAGTTTCTGATCACCTTGTCATCGAACCAGATTAAGTAATGGTAAGGGAGAAACAAAAACAGTTCAGTTTGCAGAAACAAGAACAGATTAGGACGAAATTGCACAAGAGAAGCAGTTGTTAATCGTGTCCAGGACGATGTAGGGAAAGCTGCCCCACGTGATCACCTTCATTCACCTGCAAAATTTCAAGTCGATGGACAGTGTGTTCAACAGCAGATCATAACTGATCAGTTGTGAGGCTTTGCACATGAAGCGTTACAGAGTTCTTTAAGTTATTCAACGTCGTAACACCTCCACAATACACCAGACTTTTTAAATAGCCCCATAACCAGAAATCGGCTTTCCCAACATTGTTCTGGATACGATTAACAACTGCTCCTCTTGTTCAATTTCGTCCTAATCTGTTCTTGCTTCTCCCTTACCTTTACTTAACGTGGTTCGATGACAAGGTGATCAGAAACTAGTCAATAAATGTTAATATTGTTTCTGTATTCCGTTTTGGTCGTTTATTGTGTTAAATTTCATGTTTTTCCTGAAAAGGCGCCCTCTGGTGGACATTTTGGAAGTAAATTTTTGTTTTCGAAATTCTGTGAGTGCATCTCATGTATAGCCCATATACAAAATTTCATTGCATTCCGTTCACCCGTTTGCGCTGTAGAATGCTGTTTATAGGGGAAGTTTAATTATAACCACCCGGTACATACTTTTAAAAAGAGAATGATTATGTGGACTAAGTACACACACATACAGTCTCTTTCTAAAAGTTCCAGAAAAGGGAAATTTTGAAAAAAATTCAGTACTTTACAAATTTACTTTTAAAAGTTTGAGATAACCAATGGACTAATCCTGGCTTTTCAAGCCTAATAGAGAGAATAGTTTTACAACCCATTTTCTCAAAAATAGTACCATTTATTTTAAAACAGAGATACAAGTATTTAAGGCCCATTAAGGAGCAGTAAATTGAAATTTTGACAAAATTTGACATTAATATTGTAACTTAAATCCATTTAACAGAAAACTTTAAACATTTTCCTTCTTCGAGGTATTATAAAAAAGTAGATATTATAAAATTTGCCTCTAAAATAAAAATGACTGTCATGTTAAATTTTATATTGTCAAGATTATAATATAAATTGAAATCTGTTTCACTTTCTAGTAATACTCATCATTTAACCTCTGTCCTAATATTGGACAAATTAACATGTTTGAGATATCATCATTCTTAATTCCAAAATCTAGATCAGGCAGCTTGGAAAAGTCCCACATGGTACAAAAGTGACTGAAAAATTAAAGGAAATTTTCCTAACTTTTGACTTCAAATAGATAAAGAATTGAGAGATACAATAAGCACAGATTTAAAAAGAAGAAAAGAGAAAGCCGGAAATCTATTGTCATAAAACTTTAAGTCATAGATGAATGTAGTACTTAACATAATGACTAACATTAATGTCAACCAAACAATATTTAGCTTTATCAAAACAAAAATTAATTAAAACATATGTACATTTGAATTCAACATTTCAGAGAAAAATAAACTTGGAAATTAGATAATATTCTAACAGATCTCATGCTTGATCTGAAAAAGGTCAAGTCAATTGACTCCCAAGCTCTAAAACCGGAAGTCAAATTTTAGATTTACATTTAAGTAAAAGAAAAACAAAACCATGTGTAACATGATTCATTTCAAAGTTCTGGTATGTCATTGAAAAAGGATAGTAACCATTTTTAAAAAACAACGACTTGTTAAAATTAAAAAATATATGAATTAAAAATAATGAGGCTATTTTATTTACTGATATATTAGATATTTTAATGAAGGAAACTTAATGGGAAAATAATCTTTTACTCAAAGGATGGAAAAGCATTGCACATCATACAGTTGCATCTTATATGGAAATAGAGCAGCAATAAAAAAAAATCTAAAAATCTAAGAGAATTCCCCTGTTGGTTGGTTGAGAGCACAATAGTCCTCTTTTGCTACAAGAGGGCTGAACAGACCAGGATCTATAGTTCAGCTATAGACCAGCCTAAAGCTGAATCGGAACAGCTACAAACATACAGGAATTTCAAAGAGGGAGCTAGTTAAAAAAACTGAGGCACAATTACTCCTGACAAAGAGAAATTTTGATTCAGATTAGTCACATTTAATTTTCTAAAACATGAGATCTCTCAGCTTTTTTTTTACCCATTATGAAATATTGATAACTAAAAAACATAACAGACTGAATTTAGATTGTCATGCAACAGTTTCTGAAAAACTTGAAGACAAGAGACATGCAGGTTAAATGCTGGATTTGGTTTGGTTAATTTTTGCCACACGAGGGCTCAGTAGACTGGGATCTACTGTTTCAAACTGACCCTGAATGGCTACAAATGTTCATGCAAAGGGCCCTGATCCACAGACTCAGGTACAGAAAGCCAGTGCCCTAGCCATTTGGTCATAATTAAATGCTGGGAAAATGGATTCACTGCCAATTTTGATTAGCAGTCTGGAAAACTGCCTCACTCCCTCATCCTTGGCAGCAGGTTAATTCTTGGACAACAGTTTTGACTACAAAATAGGTGATAGCAGAAGGTCGAAGTTAGTGTCTTTCTAATTGGAATCTTCACGACAGATGAGAAAAGGGTATAGTTTGGCAGAACATATTTTGTAATTCATGACAAAAAGATGCTTAGGCACACTATCTGGAAAAATAAGCATGGCATAGCAAGTCTGGTGTAGCATACAGTATAATTAGCACAGAAATATATATTTCAATGTTGAGGCAAAAGTTAAGTTATTCACTTAAACTGTCAATGGTAAACAATTAAGAATTGCCCTTTAAATAGTCATCATCCACAGAATTGCAGTATATTAATTCACTTAGAAAGTTGTGAAATATCCATTCATTAAGAGGCATCCTATTTTTCTCCCTGAAGTAAAGAAACTTTTTATTTACCTTTTTTTTAATAAAAAGGCAAAAAAATATTCTGCTAAAACTTATTTACATAAAAAACATTAAAAAAAATGTTTAAATGTGATTAAAAAAACTTAATACTTTTTTTATTATTATAGTAAGACAAGACTGGCAAACAAGAAAAAAAATATATAACTTTACCCTGGAATTCCACATCTTCTCAAGGTTATAGTACATTTCATTTATTTTTTCTATATTTTCAACACTTTTTTGAAACTAATAAAGATAAAAATTTAGCATACAATTAATCTTATTAGAAATAAATATTTGAAAAATAAAAAAAACACTTATTAAATTTAAATTACATTTATATATATATACGCACACACATTAAATACATCTTAAAATTAAAGGAATACTGAACAGCACAAAATATGATCTCTACTTGACAAGCATTTATATTTATTCAAAATGAAAATAACCTATTAGTTAAAAAAAAATAACAGTTCAGTATTTGTTCCATGATAACCTGATAGAAATTTTCATACAAACTTAATTAGAAACCTAAAGCTAGAAAAATATCTTTTTCTAAACCTGTTGAAGCATTAAAAGACATTGCTAAGAAATGTCATTATAAAAGAAACAATTTAAAGAGAAAAATAAACCCCTTCAACAGTGATATAATCTAAATAGCAAAAAAGGATATACATTTTTTGCTTATGATTTCCTTTGTGATACTTCCTATAAAAAATAGGGTTCATGTCTAGTAAATTCACCATGCCTCAGAGTTTTATTTTACTACCATTATGGGTTCCTAAACCTGAGAGAGCTACAACATATTTTTTCAAGCCAACATAATTCCTAATGTAGAATTACTCAATTTTTTAGGTGAGGATATTAAGAGGGAAAAAATGTTCAAATTATAAGAAAGCTAAGATGATGAAAAATAAACTATTCCAATGAATGTCAAATCCCTCAATACAAAAGAATGCATCATTACCATAAGTGACCTCAGTGGCACAAGTTGAAAGTGAGTAAGTTACAAAGTTGTTTCTTATGGCTCACACTGTGAAATCCCATTCTGGTGTTCTTTTAAAGATACAAAAAGAAAGAGAAGCATACATACAGAATTTTTTTTATTGACAAACAATGCACACCAGTGGTGGATGGTGGATTTTAGCTCCTCTTTCAAGATGGGATTCCACCTTTTGTGTAACTGAAACAGGAATTTAAAATACGAGTGGTCGAGCAATTTACCTATTTAACAATAGCTCAAAATAGGAGTAGAGTGAGATAAAGGAAATGGTAGCTGAATAAACAATACACTGAAAGTAAAATGTTGGTTAGTGAGCTTTTATCTAAACGCTTTTAGAACAGGCAGTTTATTTCTTAATAACTGGTCTAAGCTAATTCTATTTCTCTACTGCCACTTTACGGGTCCTTAATTGTAAGAAAATCAAATTTAGAGGAACTATTAACAGACAGTTCAAAATATCTATTACTCCTCTATCTATTTAAATCATTAGATGGACTTAACTGCACTATCAATTCAATTACTCGACTAAGAGAAAAATTCCAGTAATTTAAATTTTTACAAATCAGGCATAATAAAAGAAGCTAGCACTTCATATAAATATTTACTTGTTGGTATATATACTGTAGACTAAAAACCTTATTTTAAATATGACATTTATATTTTATTTAAAAATTTATTTATAGCAAAAGAAAATTTCTGTTAACTGCTTCAAAATAATTTATGATCAGTCTACTCAGCTAGATTTCAAGGCTCTTGAATTTAAAATGGTCAAATTATTTTGTGGATTTTCTTCATTTCTAATGGCCATTTCTCACTGTGAATGTCGGTTGATAAGTACATTAATTCTGTTCTTATCCTAAAATGGCTTCTGGTAGAAAGATTAATCTGGTAGTAAGATAGTCCTTTATCCCACTCTCCTTCTAAGTTTCTGTATGATCTGGAACGAATGGGAAAGAATGCATTGATTGACTGGTGTAAATGAAGGCTTAATTAGTAATTAGTATAAATGTCCTGTTTGTGCGAAAGATATGCATCTGGTCGAACACCAAGATTGATCACACGGCTTTGAATGGGTTTGTCGTGAGAAAGGTTCAAATGCCCACCACCTAAAGCATTCCATTAGAAAGGGTTCATGGTTTGATAACAGTCATTTAAGTTTGATTGACATTTTGGTTTTTACTTGGATATGGGTGCATGAAGCACCCACAAAAATGATGAAAATTGAGCTTAATATTAATAACGATAAAACAATAACTGACTGGAAAAACTTTTGTAGGGACGTGTGTGTAGATGTTTGCATAAAGAAATATGAAAAGATTGGGGATCCCGGCGTTACTGTAGAAATCAACGAAAGCAAATTCGGGAAAAGAAAATATAATAAAGGTAAACAAGTTGAAGGTAGGTGGGTGTTTGGTGGTGTTGAAAGAGGGAGTGGAAAGTGTTTTTTTGAAGTGGTTAACGATAGATTGAAGGAAAATTTGTTGAATGTAATTCAAAGAAATATCTTATCCGGAACAACAATCCTGTCCGATTGCTGGAGGTTGTACGATTGTCTTTCTGATAACGGCTTCATTCACCTCTCAGTAAATCATTCAGTGATATTAAAGGATCTGGAAACTGGAGCCCATACTAATACTATCGAAGGTATGTGGGGTGTTATCAAAAGGGAGTTCAGAAGGAAATGCCACCGACAGTACGGCACAACTGAGGATCTTTTTTATTCGTATTTTTGCAAATTTATGTGGAGACGGCGGCACACAGATTCTAATTCAGATATTTTTAAAAGTTCCTAAATGCTGTAAAAGAATTCTGTGTGCCGCCCACCGCCGACACAGACATCTCTGAATAAGGTAAGTCAATATTTGTTTTTTTACTGTGCATATTTTTATTGATCCATGAATTCAAGTTATGTTTTTGAAAGGTGTGCCACAGATTTCATATTATCAGTTTTACGTTATTTCCTTATTGTCATTTCTAGGTTTCATTTTGATTTAAAATTTATTTTATTTGCTTTGTAATTTTTTTAATGTTTCAATTGTGTTTAATTCGGCACCATTTTATTTAGCACGGAGTTGCGCGTAAACACGGTTGACGCCCTCCCCCCCCAAAAAAAGTCAATTTTTGGGCACCCCAAAATATATTTTTCCTGTGGATTTTCTTTATTACTTTAGCTGAAATTTCAAAGAATTTTTTCCACGCCAATTTTATTTACTTTCTTTCATATAGTACTTGAACTGCAATAAATATATCTTTGCAGTAACCCTCAAATTTTTAATTAGTTCCTTTTGCAGCCATTTTTCCACCCAACTTTTCCCCCATACTTCGTAACGAAATATTTTTCTTCTTCTCAATAGATGTTAAATGATTTGATAACAATTGACATATATTCTATAATTTTCTCACACTTTTCATTAATTTTTTTAAACTTTTTAATTGGGTGAATGTTAGTGAAGTAAAATTTTAAACTGCAGTTCAATATTTCCAAAAGAAAAAAAAATTGGTAACTTTGCATTTTTTGTATTTCTATAAAACTTTCTAACAGTTTTATTTATTTCGGATTTTTTCCCCTTCTCTACAATTTTCAAAATTTTCGTTTTGAGAGGGTGGATGTTCAAGGTTATGTAAGCCTTTGTTGTAAAGTTTCAGAATACATTAGTGTCATAATTTAATTTTTTACTACCCCCTATCTTTGAATGAAATCAAGTTTCAGATTACAAAAATTTAAATCATAAATAAATCAAATAAAATAGAATGTAAGAGTTCACTGGTTACAAATAAAAGTAACTTAAATTTAGAGACTTTGCTAAAAATATAATACTAATCAACAAATTTTTAAAATTTACTTTTTCTTTAAATTTAACTCAATTTTAGAGGTAGAGTGTGATAGTGCTCTGGAAGGATTTTAAAAATTAATTATAATTTCTTAGAGTTTTTTTTTTTATAAAAGACATTGGTTTCCACTTGGTGCATGTTGATAATTTCAAGAGTTAGAATTGATTTGAAGGCTTTCAACTTATAAAATGTTTGAAGATAATTTACTTTAAACAATGTTTTTGAAAATTTATTTGAAAGAGAACTAATTCAAAAACTTGTTTAAAAAATCCTTTGCAGATGTAAATTTGAATAGACTTCGCCAGTGTTTGCTTTAAAGGTTATTCTAAGCAGACTCAAAGCAAATTAAAAAAAATTCGTAATGTAGATCACGTTTTAATGGCATTTAGAAAGCATTATTAAATATTCTTTTAATAAAGCCCATGCTTCTAAGAGGGCTTAAGACTTATTTTGAAATATTAGATAACGCTACCCAACATGATCATGTCAAATTAGATTTAAAGTAAAGATATCAAAGGGGAGGAGAAATAAGAGTTATTACTATATTAACTATATAAAGCTACTACTACACAACAACCTATATACTTTAATGAAAGAGGCACTTGAAGCATGCCCATACAAACGATTTAAACAGAATATTGAGTAATCTTTAATAATGACATATGCGAGAAAATTACCTCTAAATCAAATACATCCTTTTCTGATTCAACGCAGGAAAACAAATCGCTTTCTTGGTCTTCATCGTTAAATATATAAGTTGTGGAAATGGGTTCAACGCCGCTTGAATTACATGGAGAATCAGAACACCGAAATATATTTAGCGTGGAAATAGTAGCTTTTATTACATCCTCGTACGACGACATAACTCACAACAAAAACGTATACAAATTTTAGCGGCGGGCGAAACACACAGTGACTAGAATTTGCCCTTTAAAATACGCACTCGGACACTGATTGGTCGATGCGCGGAGCCGCTCACTTTAACAGGTATGAATGCAAGTTAATACGGATTTTTTTTCTTTCCCCCCCCCTTTTTTTTTGACAAATTGCAGCATCCTTTGAGTAAACGCTGTTAAAAAAAAATAATAAATAATAAATTGAGGGTTTCAACATTTTGGTACCATTAAAATAACTTTGTATGTAGTTATTATATGGGCATTATTTCACTGCTACAAATATACGGATATTTCCTTTTTTTTTAAACTTCTCTATCCAAGGCATGAAGTTAGAGAATTTTAGCGTCATGATTCAAGCGTAATGTGACTATTAAGGGGAGTTCGCCGATCTCCGGTGTTCACAATATTTTTCTACAAATATAATACCCCTTGATATAGGGGAAGATCGAAAATCCGACACCCCCGCAAACAGATCAATGTTGCGATCGCCTTTCCCGCCACCCAGTGGCCCCAATTCTCTCAGGTGATGGTGTCAAAGTGTTTCTTAAAGCCTGTCAATGTGTTTCTTGAAACCTGTTGAAATGTATACCGAATAACGTCAACTTAATTTTAAAAAAATACTTCTAACCTTGTTCAAACCGCAATATTTAAAGAAAATTGAAAGGTTTCTTTGGAAATCGGCTGTTTTATGCTTTATGCGCAAACATTTGGCACAGAGTTGGTTGATTGCCGCAAAGGGCGAATACTTTTGTACATTTCAGATTTATCTCTGTTTTGACGATCAATATGTTCTCGAAGTGATGACGTCACGGTCGCCATTTTGGGCACCTCCGCAATGACGACCCATTCTCCGATAGGATGGAAAAACAAATATTAATATCTCTTAAACTAATGAATATTATCTCTCTGCACGTCCTGAAATCGATAAAGGAGCAAAAAATACTATACCACAAAAATTGAGGAATGTGATTTCGTACCAGAATAAGAGCAGAAGGTGTTTTAAAATTTCATTCCTCTAAGGGCCTGTTCACATAGGAGTCCGTGGCGTTGCGTTAAGGAAAAGAGGACGTTGAGACGAAAATAAACCAATCATTGGCGTTAAAAAGTTCATTGCTAATCGTTTGGAGGCCTATGATTGGTTTATTTTCGTCTCAACGTCATCTTTTCCTTAACGCAACGCAACGGACTCCTATGTAAACAGGCCCTTAGCCTATCGCTGTGAAAGATAGGGCCTGTTCACGTAGGAGTCCGTAGCGGAGCGGAAATATTTTTAACCAATGACAAACCTCCAAACGATTAGCAATGAAATTTTTAACGCCTATGATTTTAACGCCTATACAGGCCCTTAGGCTTAGAGGAAGTGATACTCTTGAAATTTTTTATTTATTGTTTGCGAATAGTTTTTTATGTCGTTCCTGTCTATGTGGATATTCTAACGTAATCTAAGATGAATTGGTAAGTAGATTTTGTTCCCAGTGACACTGATATATCCTTATTTACAATTTGAATGTGTCGCTGACGGTAACGGTATTAAAATGTAACTTTCGATAAAAATTATCACTGTAAAAATACGTATATGCCTTATTGTTCATTCGATTTACCTCAAATATTTGTATGGTAACATTCTTAAAGCAGTATAATCCACTTTGCAGAAAGAAAGGGTTCCTGAAGTTGATATATTGCTAGTATAGGACTCTGTATTGTTGTTGTTTTAAATGTATCCTATGACTGGCGTACATTGTTTATTACCATGTTTTTATTAACTCGCTTTCTTGTTTGTGTGTTTGTCCAGTACAAATCTTGCAATCGATTTTTAAGTAATTTCCTGACTAGCTAGACATTTGAAACTTTTAGAATAGCTCAGAACACGATGACAATGCATTCTTTTGCTACTTTTAGTCATCTTTAAGCAAAATTGAATTCATTTTCAGTTAATTTTGTTTTGTAGAATGGTGCAGCCATCTATCGACCGAGGCAGGAACGAAAAGTTAAACGCACTTGATTACACATTTGATACCTCTTTATTACGAATTTGATCATTTTCTTTCAAGTTGATGGGATAATTCATAAAAATTTTTTAAAAAGTATTTATTAATACATAGAATTGTCAAGTTTATATGATTCAGCAGAAAATTTAAAAACATGGTATATAACAAGTTTTTTTATCTTGTAATTATGTAAATTTCTACTGTGTTAGATGTATACTTTTATTTATTTACCCGTGTACTTGATTCACCTCCCTTAAAACTGAATGGGTGCCTGAGTAGGATAGATTTGTCAATCTATTCTATGTAGATTTCTTTTCAGTTAAGTCCATGAAGCTATAAGATTACTGACAGACTTTAATGGCTAAGTATTTTTTCAGTCATTGATTTCAAGCATCCTTTTTGTTGCTGGCAGGTTTTAGGATGGGGTTGTTTGATTTCATATTAGTGTGCAGGGCCTCCGTCAGCCGAGCCAGGGCCCGGGGCAAAAAAATACAGCGGGCCCCCTCCCCATGTTATAATCCACTATGTGTTGGATTATATTCTGTTGAATATAGTTGATAATGTATTCTGACGAAGCGTCATTACCAAATACTTTATTGTAAGTTGCGAACACATGCTACTACAGTTTATAGGCTTTCTGCTGGAAACGTCATGAAGTGACGTCACGCTTAAGCACCGCCCCCTGGTAGGCAAAACATTCGGCATTTTGCATCGTGCACAAAGCTCTACTTAAACATTTACATAGCGTTGAAACCGCTTATTGATTTAAATTATCATTATGCTAGTGAGTTATGTAGCTTATGGGTGCACATTCAGGCTTTCAAAAGGGCCTGCATATAATGTTGACATGTATCGTTTTCCGAAGGATGAAAAAGATACATATGTGAATAAAACCTAATTAATAAAAATATACTCTTCAGACTGGAACATTTTGCCAAGATTATGTAATTCATATATCAGACAGCATTCTGTGCAAACTACATCTCAGCACTTAAATATTGCTTTTATAGCAACATTTTCTTTTTACTTAATTAAAATATATTTACAACAAAATATATTTAAATTATATTTACAAAAATTTTAACTTAGAGAATATACAAACCTAATTTAGGTACAATACAAAAACTTTATATAGATTAAGCTCTTTTTAATTAATGAAGAGGAATATAAACCTATGGTACCTGATGATAGCATACATAGACAACAAATATATAAAACCTCTTTTAAGATATAAAAATTTATTCTTGACAAATAATCTCTCGATAATATATTTTATAAATTTTTGATAAACCATGGAAATATTAATATTGAAATTTTCACAAATCTTTTGTACTTTCCCCTTTTTAAAAAAGCCCCTTTATAAAATTATACAAATCAAACTTACAACAAACAAAGGGATCTAACATTTTTTTCTTGGTGCAAAGTGAAAAATCATTTGATGTCCGATTTCTTTACAACTGGCCATAGGGAATGTCATCCTTCCAGTCTTCATTTTTTTAATAAAAAGGGATCTAGAGGGCAAACAAAACCCCCATCTTCTTCTTCAAAGATTATTTTATGAACGTAAGTTTGTTTGCAAGACGTCTAAAGTATTCGCATAATTTTATAACTTTATATCGAATTTGTGGTAAGCGTGATCATAGAATGCCATGATAAGTCAACGGATGTTTTGCCAACCAGCGTTCGACATCGCAGTGTTTGTTTGTAAACAGGCGCAAAGTCTATAGCCTGATCAACAAGTCAACTACAAAACTGTTAACGGGTTGCAGTTAGGGGGCCAATTAGACACAGTTACAGTTATTCCACACCCCACTCAATATTTGAACATTGCATACATTTTTTTAGTCAACTCTTATTTTAACCGGACCCCCGGAAGCCCGGGGGATTTTGTCCCCCCTGCTCCACCCTGACGACGGGCCTATTAGTGTGCTATCAACCTTAGTTTAATGCAGTACTCTTAGAAGTGTGAAGCATGAAATAATTGATTTGTTTTGCATTGTTCTTATATCATATAGTTAGTGGAAGTGATACTCTTCAAATTCTTTATTTAATGTTTATTAACAGTTATTTTATGTTGTATCTGTTTATGTGAATAATGTAAGATTCAGTAAATAGATGTTTTCCCAATAATATCCCTGTTAAAGCTTTCTTGTTATTGTTTTGCATTATAAATACACTCATGGACAAAAAAATTAGCGCACCAAGAAATAATTGCGGGATCGTAACGAAACTTGCAATGAAGGTACATGTCGGGGAGATATGCAAATGATTAGAAATGCAGCGTGATTGCGCATTACGTATAGCCGGTAGAGGGCGTTGAACATCGTACTCTGTGGAGTATAAAACAGGTAACCAAAGCTTGTTTGAGTGTGCTGAATCATTTACAAAGGAAGAGCTGAGATAGACATGCCATTACGCCGTGTTCGAAGACAATATAAGCAGTTGTCGCAGTTTGAGAGGGGGAGAATCGTCGGGATGATGGAAGCTGGGTGGTCAGCTAGGCGAGTAGCTCGTCAATTAGGCCGCTCTGATTGTGTTGTGAGGAGGTGTTGGGACTAGTGGACCCGAGAGATGTCATGTACACGAAAACCAGGCTCAGGACGCCCTCGACAGACCAGTCGTCGAGAAGACCGCCACATCGTAAGAAATGCACGCGTACAGCCAACTGCTTCATCGGCCGCCATCCAGGCACAGGTAGCACCTTCACTAGGGGCCTCTGTATCTTCTCGAACTATACGAAGGCGCCTGACTGAAGGACACTTGGTATCGCGGCGCCCATTACGTGTGCTGCCCTTGACGCCCACCCATCGACGCCTCCGTTTGGAGTTTTGCCGCGCACGAGGAAACTGGACTGCAGCGGAATGGAACCAGGTCGTCTTTAGCGACGAATCCAGATTCAATCTCGGCAGTGATGACAATCGTGTTCGTGTGTGGAGAGCCCGTGGTGAACGCTTCAATCCTGTCTTTGCTGTACAGCGACACATCGCTCCCACAGCTGGTGTGATGTTATGGGGTGCCATTGCCTACAATACACGGTAACCCCTAGTATTGTTCCTTGGCACCATGACAGCCCAGCGGTATGTTCATGAAATCCTGCAACCACATGTGTTGCCACTCATGCAACGGCTCCCAGGAGACATTTTTCAACAAGACAATGCTCGGCCTCATACGGCAAGGGTGTCACAAGACTGTCTCCGCACTGTTACTACCCTTCCTTGGCCTGCCCGATCCCCAGATTTGTCTCCAATCGAGCATATCTGGGATCATTTGGGACGACGAGTTGGGCATCTCACGAGTTTGAACGAACTATAGGCAAGGTTACAGCAAATATGGAACGAAATGTCTCAAGACATCATACAGAACTTGTATGACTCAATGCGCGATCGTATCGCATCGTGCATTCGCGCCAGAGGGGGTCCAACGGAGTATTAACTCCTCCGTTCTTTTGCTTTTTTCTCAGAAATAAATTATCCTTTTTCTTTGATTTTCTTATCATTTACTTATATCAAAGTAGTCATTACGTATGTAAAATTTCGTTTCATTTTGACGACTCCTTCTTGGTGCGCTAATTTTTTTGTCCATGAGTGTATTTAAAAGTAGTGTTTGGTAACATTAATTGTTTCAGCGATGTGTTTGTCCTTTAGAACTATTTATGCTTCATAAACAATAACTTTACATTAATAACAGACTTTAAAAATAAACTGATTGTTGCAACATTCTAATTTAATTTTTTTTGATGAAATAGTGTTTATTTTTAACGGTCCAGAATTTACTTCAATTGTAATATTTTTTTGTTGTTCAAATTCATAGTCATGTTTTTCGTCTTTAATTTATTAGTTTATACAAGACACTTCAGCATGATATCCTGGTTTGAAATTTTCACCTTTTTTAAAGATCTAAAAAGTTTGATAGACAAAGGAGAAAAAGCTGTGACTGCTAATGATATTCAGTTGCTTGATTACAATCCTGGAAATAGCTTGATTTTATCTAAAGTGCAAGCCTCTATGACAGACAGATTATACAGAAGGTTGTTCGCACTTTATGGAAACGATTTTGAAATTTATTTTTGTCGTTTGAATTTTGAGATAAGAATTTGGCAACCTCAGAATAATTTGTCTGCCACTGTTTTGTTTTGATTGGACTGTAAAATAAAAGATTTATTTTGAAATTTTTTCCTAAAATTGATAGATGGCTCGAAGGTTACGTAACTGTACTTTCCGAGGAGAAATAATATTCGTATCAACAAGTTATAAAGCTGCGTAAAAATCGCTTTTATGGTATTTTAGAAAAAGGTAATTATAATATATTAAATTTGAAAGGAAAATAACGTCTAACTGAAAGTAAAAATGAAAACATGACCCCGAAACCTCATCCTAAGGGCCTGTTCACATAGGAGTCCGGTAGCGGGGCGTTAAAGTATTGAAATATATTTAACCAATTACAAACCTCCAAACGATTAGCAACGAAATTTTTAACGCCTATGATTGGTTTATTTCCGTCTCAGCGTCATCTTTCCTTTAACGCTTCCGGTGCCGGACTCCTATGTGAACAGGCCCTAAGACTGTTCGAACGCAGGTAAATATGTAGAAAGGGAAGTCTCAGATCTTAAAAGAAAATCCGCCGACTCAATGATCCATTCCATCGAAACTAGGAATGTCTTCTGGCACTGTAAGTAAAATCATTCATTAAGATTTGAATTTAAAAAAGATGTTTAAACCTAAAGTTCTTCTGCTTTTGCCAAAGTATATTACTGAAAGTAAAAGAAATTGTAGAAAATTTTCTGAAACTAGGGGCTTTGCCCCTAGGCTTGCTACGCTCGCTCCTCTGTTAGGGCTAATAGCGAGATACATAGGGGTGATTCTCAGGCAATGTAACAGCCATTTACTGTTGTCAGTCACCCTTATGCGAAGGGGAATCACTGTTGAAACACTGTTTCAGCTTTAAAGTTCAATTAAAAATCGAAATTTTAAGATAGAGACTTGAAATGAGGTTTATATGAATGAGAAAGCTTTCATCTTCCAGATGATGTAAATATTTTCTTTGTAAGATAAAAACTCGAGGAGCATCGATATTACATCCACATATGTGACGATATTTCTCGAAAAAGTGGGTTTAATATTTTGATGAAAATATTAGTCTGTTTTAATTTTTTTTTAAACAAATGAGGTCTTGTTTGAAGGAGAAATGTCTAGACTGTAAAAAGATCAAAATTCTACGATTAATTTTTGGCGAGTTATCGTAATTTGAACATGAAAAAGTCAATATTTTTCCCCAAAACATAAAATAAAAATAACTTAAAGTCCGACGAAGATGAGACATGTCTTACTTTCTTCCCCGCATTTTTCTGCATCTATTGGTATCGGTCTCGATCCCATACCCCCAGCGGTTTCGGAGGAGACAGCGTGACAAGCTTTTGACAGCGGCGGCGGCGCCAGTTACATTTTTTTAGAATAGAGAGAAACACCCAGCTGTTGAAAAATAGAAATTTTGGTAATACACGATGAAGCATGGGTGTATTTAAGCGACTGTAATGAAAATAAATAGATCAATTTTCCATTGCTCCACTGACGGAAATGATCGTACGAAATGGCTTCGTCAGTGTACAGAAAAGTTCCGAGAGGGATTCATCATAGTTGCAGGACTTTGTTACAACGGCAAATTAAAAATAAAAAAAGTCTCAAGTAAAGCCAAAATTAATTCTCTCTACTATCAGCAGAATATTTTAGAACCAAGTTTTGAAGAAGAAATTCCAGCCTTATACGGAAAGGACATTGATAAAGTAGAGCTTCATATGGATAAAGTCTCCAGTCACACGTCTAAATCAACTGCCGCTTATTTAGCAAAGAAAAATCAGACACAGGAATACAGTGAATCCCAATTAATGAAATATACTGTAAAATCACCTGGCGATTCTCCAATGGACTTTTGCGCTTTCGGTTTACTAAAATGAGCCTGATAGTTTTGCTATCTATTCTAGCCTACCCGGCTTCTCAGGCTCTTTAAATTAAACATTCAAGACTTTCAAACTAACTTTATTTCAATCTAACGAGTTTTAAATATTACACATCAACGAAAAAGCACCATTACAACCACAACTTTTCACTAAAAGTATGTCATCGTATCAGTGGCGCACCCAGGGGGGGGGGGGCAGGAGGCCCTGCCCCCCCCAAAGAAGTAGAAATATTGATTTTGCATTATAAATATTTTTATTCATTCATCTCGCCCCCCCCCCCCAAGAAAAAATCCTGGGTGCGCCACTGCATCGTATATATACACTGAAATATGTTTAGAAGTTGCCAGTTCAGTACTTGTAAAGAAACAAATAACACAAAATAAAAACAAACACGCAAACGATTCTGGGTGCAAGTGTAGCACTACGTCACTGGTAAATGCAACTTAACGGAGACCGGAACAGGCCACCGTCGTTTCCTTACAGAGCGGAAAACGGCATCCAAGAACTCTGAACGGACTTTGGAAAACGTTCAGAGATAATGGTCATAAAATTGACGTGACAGTACTGAGAAAAAGTTTACTTTCATGGAAAATTCGATTTAGAGCTATTGCCAAGAACCATGGCTATCAGATAGAAGCAAATCGTCGCAAAAAATGCGACATTTATGAATAAAACTTAACTATCAAAATCGTTTCCATAAAGTGCGAACGACCTTCTGTATAATGTGACAGTTAGCTGTACATGTAGCAACATTTGTTTTCTTTAATATTTACATTTTATGGTTGTAATTAAGAAAATTGTTTTTCTTTTTCTTCTTAAAATCTATTAATTTTTTATGTTAATTTATATCCTTACCTTTTTGCCAAAATGGAGCTCTGAGAGATACTATAAGCAGTAGATTGTGTTCTGTCTTGTTATTCTTTTAAAATTGTCTTTCTTTTGAAAAATTATTGATTTCTGTTGTTAATATATATCTATATTTTTTTTTGTACTTTTAATAAAAAGGCTGTAATGGGATTTCTGTGTTCTTTCTTTCACATTATGAATGAAATCATGTGATTAAGTCCTGTAAAACTTGACTTTCCGTATGTTCAGTAACATTTTAAGTGACTAAAATGAAGAGATTTCAAAACAGAACTCAGATTTTATTTGTAACTGCCAAATGCAATGGTTGAAGCATACTTATCATGCTTCAGTAATTAGTATTACATTAAAATACATGTAAGGGGAACTGTAAACTTTTTATCTAAAAAAAAAAGTCACTAAAGCGATTAAACAAAAACCTGTTAAGATATAAACAAAAAGATTTTATTTTTTCACCAATGGATTTTGCAAATTCATCGAAGTGGCACAAACTTGAAAAATTACAGAAGCATATTGATTGAAATAATATGGGATGTTATCAAGAATTTGAAAACTTTTTATTCGTTGTATAGCTCGTTCAACATGAACATGTGTACGTGCTAATTTAGTGGTAAATTTAGCCTCACTTTCTGTGAATCGTGGATTCATTAAGAATGGGGGAATATTTACTGATACACCTTGAGGCAATAGGTCAAGTATTAAAAAACCTTTATCTGCTAATATTAGACCTCCAGGATTCCACAATTTTATTAATCCACATTCCTTGAAAATGGTTTTATGAAAAGTAGATCCTGGCCATAATTTACTAACAAAACATATTGCACCATTAGGAGCTACGACTATATCAATCCTTTCAAAGTTTGCCTTTTCTTATAGTGTGAAAAGGTCTGCCTCTGAGACTCTATGTCTTTGCAGAGATTTTCAATAAATATTTCTGTCGTGTCTATTAAAAAGTGGCAGTTAGGGAAGTCAGGGTTGTTTATTCAATGTTGAATTTAATTTAAGGATGGCATGTTTTTCATAAATGTTAAACATTTATGAAAATGCTTTGGTGTAAAACGTGAAGTATAGTGAAAAAAACATTCCTCACCGTAGTATCAGAGATAGAATACCTGACGGCAAGGTCAAGGAAAGTATAATTTTGCCTCAACTTTTGAAGTCCAATATATAACTGGTCTTTCAGGCTTAAGGATTCTACATTCAACCTGTAAACACAGTCAAATTTAAGCCGACTTAAGTAATTTAACATACCGTGAAAAATATATTTGTTTGGAAGATCAGTGTACATTAGCACTAAACTGTAATTTTCACTAATTTGAGAAAATTGAAATTTCACATTTTTTGCATAGATTTCGGGGCGAAATGACTCTGAAAAAAAAATAATTACCTTCCATCCCGATCCTGATTTTGAATTTATTTCGAATTTCATTCCGGGTCAAATTTTGGCCCATTTCCACAGGTCTCACAGACCCTGTGAGAATATATCTATATCGGGCGTTTCGCTGACATTTCATTCTTGTCTAAACTTCGACACGTCTCCTTCGTTTTTAGGACTGTTTACTTGTCAGCTTTTATTCTTGAAATAATGTTATGAGCCGTTTGTTTAAAATCTGTGTACTAGATGGCGCCACTATTTTTCTCCTCTATTCCGATAAACTTTACATCCGATCTTAGCCATCGAGCATTTCTTTCTTTCTTTCTTTCTTTCTTTTCTTTTTAATTGCTCTTATTCTTCTCAGTACATAGTACGAAGGCTTCAGTTCGACTACAGTTTCACTTTTAAGTTTCCCTCGAGAGAACTTTTCAAAATTCAGATGTTTGATACTGAATATTTAAAAAAAAATTATTATTACAGTGGGGCATCTTTTTCTGCTAGGCTGGAATGAAATTTCTGTTTTTCCTTGTTCACGCATATGTAGTCTATATATATAAAACAGTTCCGTAACTGACTGACAGACTGACAGATAACGCACAGACCAAACCGCTGGACCTAAAGGATTGAAATTTTGCATGGCGATTTCTCTTATAGTGTAGGTGTGCACAGGGACGGATTTGCACATTTTTATGCCATAGGCCAAAGCACCATTTTGCGCCCCCTTCCCTCCATTTAAATTTTTGACTTATAACATTAGATTTAATATACAGTAAGAGTTTTTGAAACATATATACTGAATAAACATTTGAATAACATATTTTTAATAAAAAATTTCTACATAATTTCTTCTAATTTATCTAAAAATTACAATTAAAATTTTTTCCTTCGTGCTTTCGCCCATTAAAATTCTTCAATAGTTTCATTGAAGTCAACAGATCTTGCTAAATTTGCTTTAATGCAAAGAAGTGCCAAGGCATTTAGTTTGTCTTGATGCAGCAAAGATATTAAATGATCTTTGATTCTTTTTAGTGCAGAAAAATATCTTTCTGCAGAGGCATTTGTGGCAGGTGTGCACACAAACATTCTCAATACGATATCAACATTTGGATACACTGTTTGTAATCCACTTTCACGTAGCCACTTGCAAATTTCTAAGGGACTTTTCGACCCAATGCTGCACTCAGTTATGTGAGATTTTAGATATTGCAGTTCATCACATAATGCAGGCTCCAAATCATCTTTAAAAATTGCCTGTAATTTTCTTCCCTTTTCTTCAAGCTCAAGAGAAGTCAGTGACCAAATTTTAGTAATTCCTTTAAATTTTTCACCGAGCTCTCTATAAGCTTGTGACCTCTTCTCAAGCTCTGATTTGAGTTTGTCCACAATCGTGAAATAGGTATTAACTCTAAAGATATCACGTCCGTTTAAATTAACTTCGCCTTCACGTTTTTCGTCAGCTTGTAGTTTTCTGAAAACCTGACGCTTTTCATCATGCTCATAAACTTTCTTTTCAGAAATACCCAGAGCTTTGTTTTCATATACATCAAATTGTTCTCGCAGTTCTAACAAGAACTTTACGAGTGACTGAAGAACTGTGGCAACTTCTGAAACATCAAGTTCTACGTTTTGTACATACTGTGTTCCCCAAAACTGTGCCATGAATACTGTTTCGAGCCTTTGCAACTTCGTTAGTAAACCTCTAGGTTCTGCTCTTGTTGCTGATTTTTGACATTCGTCACTTTCAAAGTATTTTAGAGCTTTTATGACTGCAAACCAATCTTCTTTTAATGCTCTACAAGCATCATATCTTGCTTACCATCGTGTCGTGGAGAGGCTTTTTGCGGTAAGGGTGCTATTTTTCTTCAATGCTTTCCACCTCGCTGTAGACGACGAGAAAAAATTATAAAGTTCTTGAAGCAAATTAAAAAGCGATGTGGCTTCAATGCAGCAATCTACAGCACGTGTGCCCACTAAATTTAAAGAGTGTCCTGCACAAGGTATGAAGGATGCAAGAGGAGAAACTTCAAGTATCCTAGCCTGAAGATCTGAGTAAACACGAGCCATATTAGCTGCACTGTCATATGATTGACCCCGACATTTCAAGATATCAAGGTGGAGATCAGTGACAGTTGTATAACAGCTTCAAACATTTCATGGGCTTCGTGGCAAACGTTAGGTAAAAATTTTATAAATCTCTCAACTGGTTTCTCATTTTCTTTCACATACCACAAAACAAACGACAGTTGATCCACATGCGAGATACCAGGAGTTGAATCTACAACAAGGGAATAGTACTTTGGTGTTTTAGCTTCATTAGCAATATGCGTTAGTACTTTTTTAGCTAGGAGCTCGATGAACTCATCACAAATAGTAGATGAGAGATGGGATGTCTGTCCACTACCTGAAATTTGAACAACACATTTACCCAACACTAAAAATCTAAGTTTTTATAATAATTTATCACAATTATCTCTTATCTCTCTATTCTAAAAAAAAGCGGCAGCGGCTGTCAAAAGCTTGTCACGCTATCTCCTCCGAAACAGCTGGGGGTTTGGAGTCGAGACCGATACCAATAGATGCAGAAAAATCTGGGGAACAAAGTTAGACATGTCTCCGCGACCAGGATGTGAGAGGTGGGAAAAAAGAGTCCCTATTTGTGTTTGTCAGTGGAGAAAAGTGAAATCGGACCCGGACGGGTAAAGATGCCCCCGGGTCAAGCTAATAGGACAGTGTTGTGCTAAAGCGTTTAAGGGGAAACTATTACGTGTTACATAAAACTTTTCAATTTTTTTATGCATCTTTAAAGGCAGTAATCATTTATGAATGACCACGCTGTCAAAATATACGAAACAACAATCTGAATTATAGCCATAAATAAAGAGAAATATTAAGCATTGTTCAGAGGATATCGTTCTTTCTCAGTGTTGTGTAAACTGCTCTTAGTATTGTTAATCATCAACAATGCTAATTATCATAAAGATTTTTACAACAGATCTGCTACGCAACAAAGGTTTTTTACAGTCGCCATTTTAAACCTAATACTTATGGGTGAAGGTTTAAGCGCTTGAAAGCTTATCGTAATTGCTTTTATTTTAATTTGAGAATTCTTTGAAATTTTCTTATATCTCTTGACATCGAGATCTTTTTATTGTTCTTTGTTGAAGTATCTATCATTGGACAAGTTCGTTTTTATCGTGTCTGCCGTGTTCTTGTTCGCTACGTCGGACGTCTACTGCATTTTTTATTAGGCTTTTGCATTTACCAATTTTACGCTTTTATTTGAAAGAAATAAATAAAGGGGAAAATGTCAAAAGAAGTTTGCCTGGCACTTGAGGAAGAAGATGACGTTGATATTTATGAAACTGCCACTGAAAGCTCTATGGACGAATATTTTGATGCTAAACCTCCCAAACCTCCACGAAAGCCTCCTAATTCTGCCCTGGTATTGCGTAAGGCTCCTAAACCTCCAAACCCGCTCATGGAAAGGTTTTTGAATGACTGCGACATCAAAACTACAACTGATGTACCTCGACTTAGTTTAAAGAAAAGAATACGGCGACTTTTGTGCAGTTGTTTCCGGCCTTCAGCAAAAGACTAACCAAACAAGCCTACATGGACAAAATTGTATCAAGATTTTCCACCGATGAACTAAATTTCTAAAATAGCTTTTTTTTATGTGTAATCATCCACTGTCTCTCTATAGAACTTTAAATATCCGTACAATTTGGGATTTAAAATTTTTGCAACTCATCGCACACTGTCTTCAGTTTTTCCAACTCTTTGTTGCCTGCAACTAGAAATCATCGGTTACTCATGCTTATTAGTGTTACTGAAGTCTGCTTTCTTCTTCCTCTTCTCGAAACCACCTAAATATCTGCTTCATGTCTTTCTCATCTTCACCACAGTCGATACCACCTGGCTCGTATCATCCTCTTCACCAGAGCCGCTACCACCTGGCTCGTATCATCCTCTTCACCAGAGCCGCTACCATCTGGCTCGTATCATCCTCTTCACCAGAGCCGCTACCATCTGGCTCGTATCATCCTCTTCACCAGAGCCGCTACCATCTGGCTCGTATCATCCTCTTCACCAGAGCCGCTACCATCTGGCTCGTATCATCCTCTTCACCAGAGCCCCTACCATCTGGCTCGTATCACCCTCTTCACCAGAGCCCCTACCATCTGGCTCGTATCATCCTCTTCACCGGAGCCGCTACCATCTGGCTCGTATCATCCTCTTCACCAGAGCCGCTACCATCTGGCTCGTATCATCCTCTTCACCAGAGCCCCTACCATCTGGCTTGTATCTTCCTCCTCACCAGTGCCGCTACCGTCTGGCTCGTGTCAACCTCTTCACCACAAATTGATTTTTTTTATTTCTGAGCCAACAACATCAGGCTGGGAAATGTATCCTCCAAACATCGTGCCTCCATTAAAAAAAAAAAAGAAAAAAAAGTGAGAAACACGCCGGCCCACTGGCATAGGGCCGCGCGGATGGTCTTGCTGTAAAGGGGAGTGTTCAACAGCCCGCCTCCAAGCGGTACTCTCCGGGCAACGTTTCTTCCTCGCAAGTGTAAGGAACGGCGAAAGGGCTGAACTTATTCGCATTTTGCAATTGTTTGAAAAGGAACTTTGTCTTCTGTTGAGCAGACAAGAACCTTTATCAAAATATCCTACCTTCATACTACGATGTATAATTGATGATTGCTCGCAAATATTAGACTCTAAAAAACCCTTGTGAAGCTCTGTTAAACATTACAAGCGTTTCATTGTGTTTATGATAATCATTGTGTATTGTGTGCACTTATCAGACTTTGCAAAAATAAAAGTTTTCTTATCTTTGTAACACGTTTCTTCCTTAAATCTTTTTATTTAATTTTCACTGTACGCTGGTAAATATTAAATACTGTTCCGAAAATTTCGGAAAATATTTCGTAATGTTAAAAAAAAAAAATAAAATAAAGTAAGTAAAACATAAAGTGTATGTATACATGTATGTATACATGCCGGGCTTACATGTATACATACATTCATATATATATTGTGTGCGTGTATTTGAAGGACACGTTAAAAGTGTGGGACGCAGAATCCATGGACACGAGAGGCTTGTTTAAAAGTACATTAATTATTCATACAACCATCGCTTACATCTACTGACACATCGAACAGCAGCGAGAGTGTATATTTATACATATATAAACACTTATGGAGTGCTCCGGCGAGCGACGCATGCGCAGGACGTGATCCTGTTTGGGTCGTCCTACGATGACCGTATAGAAACTTTGCTTATTGTTTCAATAAAAATACAATAAATGTTATAAATAAAATAATTATATATATATATATATATATATATATATATATATATATATATATATATATATATATATATATATATATATATATATATACTAATATATAAAGAGAGAGGGGATTTTGTACGTGGAGGGTAATCTTCAGAACCACTGTACCTATTTGAAAAATTCTTTCACTGTTTGAAAGGTACATTATTCCAGATGGACATAGGCTATATATTATGTATATCTAATCAGTAGAAATAAAGTTAGGGGCTTCATCCTAACAATCTCCATTGTTACCGCTACTTTCCTCTACCGCTTTTTGTATCTTTAACGATCCTTAGCGTGGTGCTATCTATACTAATATATAAAGAGAGAGGGGATTTTGTACGTGGAGGGTAATCTTCAGAACCACTGTACCTATTTGAAAAATTCTTTCACTGTTTGAAAGGTACATTATTCCAGATGGACATAGGCTATATATTATGTATATCTAATCAGTAGAAATAAAGTTAGGGGCTTCATCCTAACAATCTCCATTGTTACCGCTACTTTCCTCTACCGCTTTTTGTATCTTTAACGATCCTTAGCGTGGTGCTATCTATACTAATATATAAAGAGAGAGGGGATTTTGTACGTGGAGGGTAATCTTCAGAACCACTGTACCTATTTGAAAAATTCTTTCACTGTTTGAAAGGTACATTATTCCAGATGGACATAGGCTATATATTATGTATATCTAATCAGTAGAAATAAAGTTAGGGGCTTCATCCTAACAATCTCCATTGTTACCGCTACTTTCCTCTACCGCTTTTTGTATCTTTAACGATCCTTAGCGTGGTGCTATCTATACTAATATATAAAGAGAGAGGGGATTTTGTACGTGGAGGGTAATCTTCAGAACCACTGTACCTATTTGAAAAATTCTTTCACTGTTTGAAAGGTACATTATTCCAGATGGACATAGGCTATATATTATGTATATCTAATCAGTAGAAATAAAGTTAGGGGCTTCATCCTAACAATCTCCATTGTTACCGCTACTTTCCTCTACCGCTTTTTGTATCTTTAACGATCCTTAGCGTGGTGCTATCTATACTAATATATAAAGAGAGAGGGGATTTTGTACGTGGAGGGTAATCTTCAGAACCACTGTACCTATTTGAAAAATTCTTTCACTGTTTGAAAGGTACATTATTCCAGATGGACATAGGCTATATATTATGTATATCTAATCAGTAGAAATAAAGTTAGGGGCTTCATCCTAACAATCTCCATTGTTACCGCTACTTTCCTCTACCGCTTTTTGTATCTTTAACGATCCTTAGCGTGGTGCTATCTATACTAATATATAAAGAGAGAGGGGATTTTGTACGTGGAGGGTAATCTTCAGAACCACTGTACCTATTTGAAAAATTCTTTCACTGTTTGAAAGGTACATTATTCCAGATGGACATAGGCTATATATTATGTATATCTAATCAGTAGAAATAAAGTTAGGGGCTTCATCCTAACAATCTCCATTGTTACCGCTACTTTCCTCTACCGCTTTTTGTATCTTTAACGATCCTTAGCGTGGTGCTATCTATACTAATATATAAAGAGAGAGGGGATTTTGTACGTGGAGGGTAATCTTCAGAACCACTGTACCTATTTGAAAAATTCTTTCACTGTTTGAAAGGTACATTATTCCAGATGGACATAGGCTATATATTATGTATATCTAATCCGTAGAAATAAAGTTAGGGGCTTCATCCTAACAATTTCCATTGTTACCGCTACTGTCCTCTACCGCTTTTTGTGGCGAAGTCTTCAACGATCCTTAGCGTGGTGCTATCTATACTAATATATAATGAGAGAGGGGATTTTGTACGTGGAGGTTAATCTTCAGAACCACTGTACCTATTTGAAAAATTCTGTCACTGTTTGAAAGGTACATTATTCCAGATGGACATAGGCTATATATTATGTATATCTAATCAGTAGAAATAAAGTTAGGGGCTTCATCCTAACAATCTCCATTGTTACCGCTACTGTCCTCTACCGCTTTTTGTATCTTTAACGATCCTTAGCGTGGTGCTATCTATACTAATATATAATGAGAGAGGGGATTTTGTACGTGGAGGTTAATCTTCAGAACCACTGTACCTATTTGAAAAATTCTGTCACTGTTTGAAAGGTACATTATTCCAGATGGACATAGGCTATATATTATGTATATCTAATCAGTAGAAATAAAGTTAGGGGCTTCATCCTAACAATCTCCATTGTTACCGCTACTGTCCTCTACCGCTTTTTGTATCTTTAACGATCCTTAGCGTGGTGCTATCTATACTAATATATAATGAGAGAGGGGATTTTGTACGTGGAGGGTAATCTTCAGAACCACTGTACCTATTTGAAAAATTCTTTCACTGTTTGAAAGGTACATTATTCCAGATGGACAAAGGCTATATATTATGTATATCTGATCAGTTGAAATAAAGTTTGGAGCTTAATCCTAACAATCTCCATTGTTTCCGCTACTGTCTTCTACCGCTTTTTGTTCCGAAGATTTCAACGATCCTTATCGTGGTGCTATCGCGGTGGGCTTCTGTACTGACTCTAGCGGTTCGAACCCAGCCGTTCTCTGGCAAGCCTTTTACTTTTAAAAATTTATTTTAATTATTAACTAACATAAAATTAATTTAATGTATTATTTAGGTTGTTATTAAGGTAAAAAAAGATTTACAATTTATTGGCTATCAACTGGAAATTTATTGGTATAATATTTTGTTCAACCCGGACAAAGTCGGCACGGGCCGCTAGTATATATATATATATATATAGAGAGAGAGAATAAGTAAGTAAGTAAGTTAGTAAGTAATCTCTTTAATATAAAGTAAAGAATTAAACCGAGACATTTACTTCTTTTCTGAGCAAAGCGGGCCATGAAGAATTACTTTTGAATTTTCATATATAATAAAAAAAAATTTCTACATATGTAAGAAGTTAAGAAGTATATTTTGTTATTAATGAAAATCGTTCATTTTTCTTTAACATGGGGTTAAATGAAGAACACGACGAGAAAACCCTGACGGACTAAAAAATGCCTACATTTAAAATGTGTCGATGATATTTAGCTTCAAATGAAAATCATACATGCAAGATCATACGCATTTGGATGCAAGCAATGCATGACATGGGAAAAATGACGTCACGCAAAACGCGAATTCAGGTTGTAACCCGCTTTTATAATACTAAAACATCTATTTTTTTCAAAGTGGGTCTTTAATTCCTATGATAAGCTATGGAGAATTTTTTATTCAGTATTTTTATAATAACAAATTAGCTGATGCATATTTTTGAAATCTTCTCCCTGTATTTCAAAAAGAAAATTTCAATGATATAGTACAAGTTTTCAAATTTTTTTTTCAATTTGCTTTGTTTAAAAATACATTTAGTTTTTATTTTAAAACAATACACATTAATTAATATTAAATAATTATTTGAAATGTATTAATAATTTTATTTGTGTATGCGGAGTGGTTGACATCCCACAATGCCGGTAAATTTCTGTAATCATCAATAAAATTTAAAATTTCTTCCAAAGACTGCGACATTCTGAACACTGGCTTGAAAACTGCCTTGCAGAATAGAAAAACGCATGGAATTCAGCATGAAAATTCACTCGGGTTGGATACAATTGCGATAGCGCGTGCTCTATCGCGGCGCATGCGCTGTCCTGGAATTTGCAGGTGGTGAAGCATCGCTCTGAGCATGCTTCACATTTCTCTCTCCGTGCGACATGTCGAAAGCGAAATCGAACCCGAAAGCGCAAAAGTGTGGACATAGCTTTATTACTCGCAACCTCCAATAGGTACATCTCCGAGCATGCGCAACGCATTCTTCCTTTTTAGACAACTTGT
>OU015503.1:127331714-127340922 GCA_907164885.2 Dolomedes plantarius
TCGTTTTCAAAGGGACCTGTTGCACTGATCGATAAATACGGGAAAACTATAGATGTGGGAACGTAAGAAAGGAATATTATCGTCGGGACTGGATAAAGTAAACGACACATAAGGAAAAGTAACGATTCGGGGAACAATCAATCGAGGATTCCCTGTGTGAGTATATATATATATATATATATATATATATATATATATATATATATATATATACAGGGTGATTTTTTTTAAACTGACACTACTCATATGTAATATAAAACTCACTTCCTAACTAAATTTGACAGATTAATTTTTAATTTTACTAACCCCTGTTAAACTTTGAATAACTTTGTTGGGGCATCGATAACGCAGAGCTTCATAAAAATAATTTATTCGATGTAATCTTTCCATCAACAACATAACAAGTTTTAACAGAAGAAGCAAGTAACAGTAGCCGGGCCTTTTCCCCGGTTTTTATACACATACACAAGCCACACGTCATATTTATAGTACGCCTTCTTTAACACAAATGGATAAATTAACTGAATATACAAACTCACATTAAAATAAATATAGCTGCAAATATGTACGGTTAAAATATAATCCAATAAATTTCGAGGAACTTTTATATCTACCCCCAGGCGCGCACCGAGAAAAAAATGAACGTGAGAAAATGACCACCCTGCAGTCTTAAGAGTACTGTAACGGAACCAACCCCTAAATAAATAAGCTATATCGTGTAGACCGCGAGAGGGCGTTCCCAGCACTTCGCACGGCCAGAAAAATAGCATAGTGTTTTGAAAAACACCAGAACCACCGATGATTGCCTAGCTGGAGTGTGGGAAAGGGGAATATGTCCCTATGCTCTTCATGTCGGAGCAATACTGTAGGCACACTTCCAGAAGCTTAGGTAAGCGATAATAAATCTGTATTATTAAAGAATTTGGTTTCTAATTTGTATTATTTATCGGTAACACCATGGCGATCATGAAAGCTAATCTTTGGCGTCAAGTACAGGGCGATTACTTATATGTCCGGAATTTGTTACAATCCTGACCACAAGGAAAGTTCCACTTCAAGAACTGCGGGGTGTTACTTGACGTATTTCACATTTACGCTCTTCACATAGA
This sequence comes from Dolomedes plantarius, assembly GCA_907164885.2. Lineage (NCBI taxonomy): Eukaryota > Metazoa > Arthropoda > Arachnida > Araneae > Dolomedidae > Dolomedes > Dolomedes plantarius. Next base: position 127,332,824 of record OU015503.1, read on the forward strand.
CTTCGTGTAGAGAGGCAACACAAATCTCTCTCTCAGAATGTCCTAATAAAGATGTTCTAATATACGAAACTATGAAGTATTGTTGAGTTTTGACCCATCGTGTCGCCTACGACTACAAACTTAAAATGTGTTTCCAGACCTAATTTTTTAACCTAACATGTATATATACAGGGGGAACTGACACAACTGAGAGCCATCTGTAGCGCGGTCTATCAATCGGAATGCCACCAGAAATTGATAGAGGGACTAAGGACGACATGGGAAAGAGTTTCCATAAAAAAAAAAAAAAGTTCCAAAAGTCGCCGATAGGGGAAGCTATGGCGCTGTTGTCGGCGCACCCGAGAATTTGCATAAAAAGGCAAGTAAAACATCCAAATACACATTCACGACTACGTAGTCGACAGCATCGCCAGTATTTCGGGCTATAAAGATAGGGGGTGAATACGGAAAAAGTTGTAATAAGCAGACAAATGAGTAACAAAGAAATTTCACTGCAACAGCGCTTTAATCAGCAAATTCACTTCTCCCTCCTTCGATGTGACCACCGTCCTGGTGCACCCTGAACACTACGTTCGCGGTGGCCGAGCGTAACATGCCACCAGGAATGTTCATCACAGTCCGGGATACGTTGTCCTTTAGGTTCGAGACTCCACCAGGATATACCTTAGACTTTAAATAACCCCCAGAAAGATGTCACGTGGGTTAGGTCCGGGGAGCGAGGTGGCCATGCCAGTGGAAAAAAGCGATTGATGACCCTTTCTTCTGTAAAGTGAAGGCGTAACAGATTCCGCACCGATCTTTAAAGCCCAAAATACTGGCACTGCTGTAGACTACGTAGCTGTAGTACTACTATGCGCGCTACTATAGTGCTACGCTGCTGTAGACTACGTAATTCACGACTACGCAGTTGGGAATTTGCATTTTGATGTTTTACTTGCGTCGTACGCAAATTTTCGCGCACGTCACCGACAACAACAGCACCATATCTTCCCCTATCGGCGACTTTTGGGACTATATTTTTTTCACGGAAACTCTTTCCCATGTCGTCCTTAGTCCCTCTATCAATTTTGGTGGAATTCAGGCCGTTAGATGGCGCTACAGATGGCTCTGAGTAGTGTCAGTTTTAATAAAAATAACCCTGTATATTTGCACTGTGAATTATTAAGTTTTTAGGCGGAACAAGTGAAAATTTTTTCGATTTGAATTGATAGATTTTTACCATTAAGTACTGGACATAATTTTGGTAAATTATCTGTAGAATAAATCCGAATATTGCTTTTGTGCACAGTAAATATTCCATAAGTTACTGTATTTTTTTAATCTAAATATCAGATGCAAGCTTACGGAAATAATCCTAGACTTGAAAGAATTCGGAAAATCATTTTTAAAGCAGGAAATATTTTCCGAAGAAAAGATGTCATTAATCAATTTTTTTTTTCTGCTATCAGTATTATTTTTATCAATGAATAATTGCGGTTACTGAGATGGGGAAAAAAAATTCATGATAAATTTATTGTTTCAAAACCGGATATCTTTTTTTTTTTTAGATATTCGCTCCCGGGAGAGCAAATAGATAATTTTTTGGATCAGCGTAAGTTTTTAGGTAACATGATTCTTTGAAACGCAGAAATTGCTTTCCGTTGGTTCAAAGAAGACGGCAGAGAGTAATTTAAAGAATAATTTATTTTAATTTGTCTGAATAAAAAGTGGTAAATATTCAAGTCTGGATACAGCAAAATGTATTTTTAAAAACAAAATTTCAAGTACTTTTTTGCGTTTCATTATCTTGATATGAAACGTATATATGGCTATGAGTAGATCGATGCGATAAATGAAATAGCAAAATGCAATGTAGATGTAAAAAAAGGCATTATGTACGTAAATAAAAACAATCCCATTTGTTCTTGTATATTCTTTTATTGATTGAATCATACAATATATATATATGTGATAATATTACTAACTACCTATAATCGCCCATTCTGTCCTTCATCTCTGTCCTGGTAACCCCTCCTTCTTTTCTTGGCGTAAACGCTTCGCCCTGCCACATACCAACTTCCTCCGCCAATTCTGGCAACCTCTCTGACCTAATTCTATTTTGGCGCTCTTTGCGGGAGACGCTGGACTGGTTCGAAGCGAGTAAGATGTGTTGCTTTACTGTTTAATAAATTAGTTTGTTCCTGAAGCTGATTTTATTATTTTCCGGCCACGATGTAAGCTACATTTTCATGAGATGTCCATCCGGACATTTCATATATATACATATATATATATATATATATATATATATATATATGTATATATATATATATATATATATATATATATATACATATATATATATATATATATATATATATATATTTTGAAAGTTAAACAGGTGCAAGATGGGCACAAAGAATAGGAGAAGAAGATATGTTCCAAACAGCGGATAAATGGTGTACAGATGCAGTTTACGATCTGCTTATGTCAGAAAGGGAGACGAGAATTGACGTGTGAAAGGGGAACGGTCGAAAATTGATTGCAAGGAACGGCGGCCAGCTGCAGTTAATAATCTGGACAGGCAGAAATAGGAAACGAAGGGGTCCGAAATTTGATCTTAGTTAAGGATGAGTTAAGACTTTACTAGCTTCACTGCGTTAGGAGGTCGGCTGGGGGGTCGGAATAGAAGCGTGTGAATATATGGGCGTGAGAATTCTCCAGAAGGGTGCAACGACTGACGCCCCCTTCAATTTTGAGTGGAGGAGTTATTATTATAAAAAAGAGTTGCAGCCAATAAAGGGTATCCATATTTACCCATTGGTCAGGAGGTGGCCACCAATGGAAGGCCCACAATGAAGTGGGGGAGTTAAGTAAAAAGATAGAGATGGCTGAGAAAATCAGAGAGATATAGAGTTGAGAATCAGAGAGGCTGATTGAGTTTAGAATCCCAGAGAGAGATATAGAGTTTAGAACCGGAGAGGCAGATGGAGTTTAGAATCCGAGAAGGAGATTGAGCGTAGAATCGGAGAAGCAGATTAAGTTTAGAATCCGAGAGGAGAAGTCGGAGTCAAGAAAAGCGGACAGGGCCGCAGACGACTGGTAAAGATAGAGGTGTAAGCCCTCACGTGCCAGTGAATGTTATGCCTGCCGATTGAAGGATCACTTGAGCCGAAAAGCCTTCCGCGCCGACCCAAACTCAATGACCCCAGGAGCGAAGTCGATGTGACGACCAGCCGATAGCTTAGCCCTAGAAGGAGATACCTGTCCAGGAGACCAGAACTCTCCCATGCCGCACCCCTTCGTCGAGCGAGCGCCCGCTACCAAGAGGTTGTAGCGTTCTGGAGCCCCGTATGCATAGATGATCGCCACCAGCCACCATCGCCCAGAGTGTAGAGTCCTTGTGCCACAGATGTGACCGCCGCAAGCCACCTCTCGTCCCTCACGATTCTCCCCAGCCGTGCAAGTATCAGGTACGGGATTTTGTTTATTTGGCGATCTTGTGCCGATGCTCAGTTAGGTTAGGAGGAGGATAGTAGCCGCGATTAATATTGCATGTTGTCATAGATGTATGTCACCGAATATTTGTGGTTTTGTATAATAATAATAATTAGAATATGAAACTGAGTAGTAAAAGTATAAGTGATATGAGGTATATATATGTATTGTATTAACATGATAAAAGAGTAATGATAGGAAGTCAATAATGAATATTGTGAATTGTATATATAGTGTGTTGATAATTAATAAATTGATTTGTGATCATACGTATGAGTCATCACTTATAATCATACCTAACCAATAATTATTAAAAATCACGGTAACAGGGGGAGTAGAAGAATTTCAAGGGAAGCGTGAGTTTAAAAAAAGTAAAATAAAAAGTAAAACTAACTGCAATTTATTGTACTCAATTTTGCGGTCACAATGTAACCGTAAAGTATTTTCGACTTACGAACACGATAATTGTCTTAGACGATAATTCTCGTAATTGTAAAAATACGATAATCTTCGTACGTCTGGATGTTGAAAGTGACCTGAGATGTGTTTTGTCACAGTTACAACCTAATATTCAAAAACTTGTCTAGGACAAACAATGCCAGCCCCCTCATTAATGTCGTGAAAGTGACTGGTATGACATGCCAACCACACCTAGATCCTTGATTATCTCAAATATATTTGTTCTGTATTTAATTATTTGATTTCACATGTTCTAATAATAATATGTTCGAAATTAAGATACGTGTAGTAATAAATTTTGTGTTTGAAATTATCTATTCTATATTTTCATTTAATAACCAGCTTCAGTTTCAAATTCCGATTGTACTTATACTTGTATTGACCACATACGGTGGTGGTGGTGGGGGAGGCGTAACCTCACATCAGTGTTCAAAGGCGGGGCATAGAGCCTGCAATGTTTTGAACCCCTGAACTAAACAATATAACGAGGCAACCAGCCTCAAGGGGAAACTTTCTGAATAGGATGAAGATATAACAAAAAGACATCCCCATTGAAAACAGATAGTCAAATCAAATGAAAATAAACAGAAACCCTGCACTTCGAGCTAAACGCACCATAAATGCAAGTAAACATACAATCCTAAAAGAACATACATTAATAGACCATTACTTGCATTTAGGATGTATTGCTTCTATTTTTAGATCTGCATGCTATTCAGAAAGTTCCCCCTTGAGGTAACTGATTTGGTGAGGCCTCCTGATGAAGAGACCTGTCGGTTGCCTCGTTATCTGGTTTAGTTCCTTTACTGCTACAGGATCTTGCATTTATGGTGCGTTGATCCCTGATTTTGGTTTATTTTGTCTGCATTCTTTCTGTTAGTAATTGTCTTTCTTTGTTGAATTACAGTAATCACCGCTTATAGTGATCAGTGGTTATAAGAATCAACCGTTTATAAGAATCAATATCGCGGAAACAAAAACAAATGTATTCTTTCCATGTTAAAACTTTCGCTTTAAAGAATCAATCCACCGGTTTTAAGAATCAGTTTACACTCTTCGCTTTCCTTTCATTTTTACAACAAAGCTACTTAAACCCTCAAAAGTCACGAAGTTCTTTCTTTTCTTTTAAAAGAAAGATTGATAAGAAGGGATGGAATATAGTCGTAAAAATCACCCCTTTATTTATTAGACATAACATAAGTTTCCCCTTAAACGCTTTACCTCAACACTGTCCTATTAGCTTGACCCGGGGGCATCTTTACCCGTCCGGGTCCGATTTCACTTTTCTCCACTGACAAACAAAAATAAGGACTCTTTTTTCCCACCTCTAACATCCTGGTTGCGGCTTCCTGGACCCTGAAACACATAAATCTTTGGCGAAGTGTCCACTATCATTCAGGAAAACGTGACATTCGGCACGTTATCAAACCGAGAAACGTAAGCTAGAAGGTGAATCTTCGTCTGAGACTATAAGTATTGAAAGAGGTATAAACAGCCTCCTGAAAACTTCATTACGTCAAACTACCGTAGAAAAATTTTCTAGCTCCCTTCCTGTAGTTGAAATGTTAAAACTGTTATGCAGGTATGTTGCAACTTGTAACGAATATTGTATTTTTTTCTTCTCTTACTATAATCATGTGTATCTACTTATAGGTCTAAAAATTAAGTTGTATTTTCAAAATTATATAAAATAATTTTAATACAAGATAAATAACGTAAATTAAAGAGTATTTTATGGTAAATTATCTCATATATGTATATATAGGTGTGTGTGTGCCTGTCCAAAAACCTAAATTTCGGCTATAAGAATCAACCACTTATAAGAATCAAAAACAGTAATAACAAACGTGATTCTTATAAGCGGAAATCACTGTATTTACATTTTAATTATATTTGTCTGTTTTCAGTATGAGGATTTGTTGCAACTGCGCAATCTTTTATTGAAAAGTTAAAAAAAATCTTTCAACGCTTTGGCAGGTTTTCTGTTAATTTGTTCGGCTGTCTATGCTTTCTCTATATGTATTATTTTGTGCTGAATTATTTACATTATTTGTGTGATTAAAAAAGAAGCAACAGGCTCTTAATAAAAACACCACCATTTTGTTCTTGTATATTCTTTTATTGATTGAATCGTACAATTAAAAGACCTGTAAAAGCAAGAAGAAAAATTGCAAATTCTTCTTCATTTTATTTTTTAAACCATATTTATTTTTTTTTCTTTATCGGAATTCTTTGATATCAGTTTTTTTTTTCACATTTTATTTACATACACATTACATTGATGTATAATGGCGTGCAAACACTACTTTACTAACATTGTGACTAAAAGTAAAAACTATGTAAGTTATTTGATATTTACGTAAAAGATTTTCTCCAGGAATGTGCGAATATCGAAATAAATTATACTTTTAAAGGCATCATCGCAAGTGTACGCACCACCAGAAAATTTGTCAAGATTTAGTTCACATTGAGCATTATCTAAAAGTTATTCGTGAAGACCCAGGTATTGAAGTTCTCAAATTTCTTACGAATTATTCGTAACCATTTCTATTTCCATTATCATTTTATTGAAACAAATTATAATTCTTTTAGAATAATTGCTAATATTTAATAATTATTGGTTATAATTATAAAAATTTTATAATTATCATAATTTATTTCTTGACTTTATGTTGCGGAAGTTGATTTTCATTTATTTCTTGACTTTACGTAACTGAAGTGGAGATATTTTTTGACCCGATAAAATCGTGTGGCTAAGAGCGATATATATTATTAATTTTTTGACTGAATGTAAATATTCTAAATATTTTTCGCTTTCATTATCATTTTAACTAAGGTTACTTTTTATTACAAAATTTTTCTGTATAACTATATTACTAAATATTTATATATTTTTTATATAAATTAAAATAAATATAAATTCTCGTAATAATTATGATAATTTAGATTTATTTCTTGACGTTATTTAACGGAAGGGGAGATATCGTATCACTCAAAATGGTAGATAAAATCATGTGTCTAATTGCGTTATAAATTATTAATTGATTGATTGAATAATCTAAATTCCTCTTATGGGATTTATTTCCCTGGCTCAAAAAGGAAGGATAATTTTTTTTTTCTTATTCAATTTTTCTGTGTTTTAGATCCACTTGACTGCGAGCTTTCATATTTCGTGTCATAACTAAAGTAGAAAGCTAACTTTTACAGAATTACTCACCATAAATGCTGACAAATTTTGTGAAACTAATTCTACCTTTAGTGTCGTACACTTCCCCGACTACAGATGCCAAAAATTGTAAGTTTTTTTCTCTGTTCCAAAGAAACTAAAACTCGTAACAGACCACGGGCACGGTCGCAGTCGAGAAACCTTTTCGTAGCGATTGCGACGGCGGTTTTGTCGATACTCGACCGGCGAACTGAAACTGAGAGGCGAATATCGACAATGGCGCGTCGGCGCAAAGCATAAATGAAGCTTGGTTTGTGACTTCACCGTACCCGTAACCTATTTCGAGAAAGTATAATATATTTTGTAAAGTTCCAACCTCTTTTTCAAGAATAAATTTCTAAACAGCACAACAAGCATCGTAAACAGCCAGCTGTCTCTCTATTCTTCTGAAACTTGGAAAGCTCCGTTTGGGAATGATGGACAGTTCAGATTGATATGCTCGTCTAAAATTATTCTAGAAGCATCTCGAGAATTCGACAAAATAGCGGCACAATTCCGTTTGCTCCAAATCATAGGCTATTTATTATGGACAGATAGGAGTTTCCAAAACATGCTAAAAACACACGGAAATGTTTTAAATGAAATCTAGTCTAAAATTTTGGATGGATTGAAGGGGTTTATTACATATCTTTGTAATATCGTATATGAAAGAATTTAAATTTTACTTCTTGGGTGTATCATTCTACCAGCTAAGATGACAAAAATATCATTTGAACTACTATAATAGCATTTATCCAGTGAGACATACAGTTTTCTAATTACATGCCATTGACAATTAAACGGCCATCGTCAACTTTGGGTTATGGGCCTAGTACTCTTTTAAACCAGGATGGCTAAAGCTAAATTTTTGTACAGTACTACATCAGAAATTTTTTTTGATCGGACATTAGAATGGATAAAATCTATCAGAATCAGCGTTAGAGGGCGTGGCCTGGGA
>OU015503.1:127341422-127461422 GCA_907164885.2 Dolomedes plantarius
TTTTGCGTCGGCTTTTGTACCCGCGCACTGAACTATAGCATCCCGTTTCTAAGCTGTGAGTCAAAAATTGAAGGAGTTAGGACCAATTCAATTATCGCACATTTCGGTCACTATGGCGGCTATAGAGCGAAAATCGAAATGTGGTAAAATCTCGAAAAATAATAAAAATAGAAATTAAATTGCACTTCCCCCTTTCTTCTGCTCGGGGGTACGTGCCGTGTCTGCAATTTAATTAAATTCGGACGGTAATTTTTTTTGTTAGCCTCACATTCAGGTGTCAGAATGCGTTTGGGAGCGAAATACGCTTATCGGCGTATGTGCGATTTTGACTTACCGCCGTAATTATTGTAATTACCGCACGATCCGAAAGTTTTCGGTTGCGTCGGCTTTTGTACCCGCGCACTGAACTATAGCATCCCGTTTCTAAGCTGTGAGTCAAAAATTGAAGGAGTTAGGACCAATTCAATTATCGCACATTTCGGTCACTATGGCGGCTATAGTGCGAAAATCGAAATGTGGTAAAATCTCGAAAAATAATAAAAATAGAAATTAAATTGCACTTCCCCCTTTCTTCTGCTCGGGGGTACGTGCCGTGTCTGCAATTTAATTAAATTCGGACGGTAATTTTTTTTGTTAGCCTCACATTCAGGTTTCAGAATGCGTTTGGGAGCGAAATACGCTTATCGGCGTATGTGCGATTTTGACTTACCGCCGTAATTATTGTAATTACCGCACGATCCGAAAGTTTTCGGTTGCGTCGGCTTTTGTACCCGCGCACTGAACTATAGCATCCCGTTTCTAAGCTGTGAGTCAAAAATTGAAGGAGTTAGGACCAATTCAATTATCGCACATTTCGGTCACTATGGCGGCTATAGAGCGAAAATCGAAATGTGGTAAAATCTCGAAAAATAATAAAAATAGAAATTAAATTGCACTTCCCCCTTTCTTCTGCTCGGGGGTACGTGCCGTGTCTGCAATTTAATTAAATTCGGACGGTAATTTTTTTTGTTAGCCTCACATTCAGGTGTCAGAATGCGTTTGGGAGCGAAATACGCTTATCGGCGTATGTGCGATTTTGACTTACCGCCGTAATTATTGTAATTACCGCACGATCCGAAAGTTTTCGGTTGCGTCGGCTTTTGTACCCGCGCACTGAACTATAGCATCCCGTTTCTAAGCTGTGAGTCAAAAATTGAAGGAGTTAGGACCAATTCAATTATCGCACATTTCGGTCACTATGGCGGCTATAGTGCGAAAATCGAAATGTGGTAAAATCTCGAAAAATAATAAAAATAGAAATTAAATTGCACTTCCCCCTTTCTTCTGCTCGGGGGTACGTGCCGTGTCTGCAATTTAATTAAATTCGGACGGTAATTTTTTTTGTTAGCCTCACATTCAGGTGTCAGAATGCGTTTGGGAGCGAAATACGCTTATCGGCGTATGTGCGATTTTGACTTACCGCCGTAATTATTGTAATTACCGCACGATCCGAAAGTTTTCGGTTGCGTCGGCTTTTGTACCCGCGCACTGAACTATAGCATCCCGTTTCTAAGCTGTGAGTCAAAAATTGAAGGAGTTAGGACCAATTCAATTATCGCACATTTCGGTCACTATGGCGGCTATAGAGCGAAAATCGAAATGTGGTAAAATCTCGAAAAATAATAAAAATAGAAATTAAATTGCACTTCCCCCTTTCTTCTGCTCGGGGGTACGTGCCGTGTCTGCAATTTAATTAAATTCGGACGGTAATTTTTTTTGTTAGCCTCACATTCAGGTTTCAGAATGCGTTTGGGAGCGAAATACGCTTATCGGCGTATGTGCGATTTTGACTTACCGCCGTAATTATTGTAATTACCGCACGATCCGAAAGTTTTCGGTTGCGTCGGCTTTTGTACCCGCGCACTGAACTATAGCATCCCGTTTCTAAGCTGTGAGTCAAAAATTGAAGGAGTTAGGACCAATTCAATTATCGCACATTTCGGTCACTATGGCGGCTATAGAGCGAAAATCGAAATGTGGTAAAATCTCGAAAAATAATAAAAATAGAAATTAAATTGCACTTCCCCCTTTCTTCTGCTCGGGGGTACGTGCCGTGTCTGCAATTTAATTAAATTCGGACGGTAATTTTTTTTGTTAGCCTCACATTCAGGTTTCAGAATGCGTTTGGGAGCGAAATACGCTTATCGGCGTATGTGCGATTTTGACTTACCGCCGTAATTATTGTAATTACCGCACGATCCGAAAGTTTTCGATTGCGTCGGCTTTTGTACCCGCGCACTGAACTATAGCATCCCGTTTCTAAGCTGTGAGTCAAAAATTGAAGGAGTTAGGACCAATTCAATTATCGCACATTTCGGTCACTATGGCGGCTATAGAGCGAAAATCGAAATGTGGTAAAATCTCGAAAAATAATAAAAATAGAAATTAAATTGCACTTCCCCCTTTCTTCTGCTCGGGGGTACGTGCCGTGTCTGCAATTTAATTAAATTCGGACGGTAATTTTTTTTGTTAGCCTCACATTCAGGTGTCAGAATGCGTTTGGGAGCGAAATACGCTTATCGGCGTATGTGCGATTTTGACTTACCGCCGTAATTATTGTAATTACCGCACGATCCGAAAGTTTTCGGTTGCGTCGGCTTTTGTACCCGCGCACTGAACTATAGCATCCCGTTTCTAAGCTGTGAGTCAAAAATTGAAGGAGTTAGGACCAATTCAATTATCGCACATTTCGGTCACTATGGCGGCTATAGAGCGAAAATCGAAATGTGGTAAAATCTCGAAAAATAATAAAAATAGAAATTAAATTGCACTTCCCCCTTTCTTCTGCTCGGGGGTACGTGCCGTGTCTGCAATTTAATTAAATTCGGACGGTAATTTTTTTTGTTAGCCTCACATTCAGGTGTCAGAATGCGTTTGGGAGCGAAATACGCTTATCGGCGTATGTGCGATTTTGACTTACCGCCGTAATTATTGTAATTACCGCACGATCCGAAAGTTTTCGGTTGCGTCGGCTTTTGTACCCGCGCACTGAACTATAGCATCCCGTTTCTAAGCTGTGAGTCAAAAATTGAAGGAGTTAGGACCAATTCAATTATCGCACATTTCGGTCACTATGGCGGCTATAGAGCGAAAATCGAAATGTGGTAAAATCTCGAAAAATAATAAAAATAGAAATTAAATTGCACTTCCCCCTTTCTTCTGCTCGGGGGTACGTGCCGTGTCTGCAATTTAATTAAATTCGGACGGTAATTTTTTTTGTTAGCCTCACATTCAGGTGTCAGAATGCGTTTGGGAGCGAAATACGCTTATCGGCGTATGTGCGATTTTGACTTACCGCCGTAATTATTGTAATTACCGCACGATCCGAAAGTTTTCGGTTGCGTCGGCTTTTGTACCCGCGCACTGAACTATAGCATCCCGTTTCTAAGCTGTGAGTCAAAAATTGAAGGAGTTAGGACCAATTCAATTATCGCACATTTCGGTCACTATGGCGGCTATAGAGCGAAAATCGAAATGTGGTAAAATCTCGAAAAATAATAAAAATAGAAATTAAATTGCACTTCCCCCTTTCTTCTGCTCGGGGGTACGTGCCGTGTCTGCAATTTAATTAAATTCGGACGGTAATTTTTTTTGTTAGCCTCACATTCAGGTGTCAGAATGCGTTTGGGAGCGAAATACGCTTATCGGCGTATGTGCGATTTTGACTTACCGCCGTAATTATTGTAATTACCGCACGATCCGAAAGTTTTCGGTTGCGTCGGCTTTTGTACCCGCGCACTGAACTATAGCATCCCGTTTCTAAGCTGTGAGTCAAAAATTGAAGGAGTTAGGACCAATTCAATTATCGCACATTTCGGTCACTATGGCGGCTATAGAGCGAAAATCGAAATGTGGTAAAATCTCGAAAAATAATAAAAATAGAAATTAAATTGCACTTCCCCCTTTCTTCTGCTCGGGGGTACGTGCCGTGTCTGCAATTTAATTAAATTCGGACGGTAATTTTTTTTTGTTAGCCTCACATTCAGGTGTCAGAATGCGTTTGGGAGCGAAATACGCTTATCGGCGTATGTGCGATTTTGACTTACCGCCGTAATTATTGTAATTACCGCACGATCCGAAAGTTTTAGGTTGCGTCGGCTTTTGTACCCGCGCACTGAACTATAGCATCCCGTTTCTAAGCTGTGAGTCAAAAATTGAAGGAGTTAGGACCAATTCAATTATCGCACATTTCGGTCACTATGGCGGCTATAGAGCGAAAATCGAAATGTGGTAAAATCTCGAAAAATAATAAAAATAGAAATTAAATTGCACTTCCCCCTTTCTTCTGCTCGGGGGTACGTGCCGTGTCTGCAATTTAATTAAATTCGGACGGTAATTTTTTTTGTTAGCCTCACATTCAGGTGTCAGAATGCGTTTGGGAGCGAAATACGCTTATCGGCGTATGTGCGATTTTGACTTACCGCCGTAATTATTGTAATTACCGCACGATCCGAAAGTTTTCGGTTGCGTCGGCTTTTGTACCCGCGCACTGAACTATAGCATCCCGTTTCTAAGCTGTGAGTCAAAAATTGAAGGAGTTAGGACCAATTCAATTATCGCACATTTCGGTCACTATGGCGGCTATAGAGCGAAAATCGAAATGTGGTAAAATCTCGAAAAATAATAAAAATAGAAATTAAATTGCACTTCCCCCTTTCTTCTGCTCGGGGGTACGTGCCGTGTCTGCAATTTAATTAAATTCGGACGGTAATTTTTTTTGTTAGCCTCACATTCAGGTGTCAGAATGCGTTTGGGAGCGAAATACGCTTATCGGCGTATGTGCGATTTTGACTTACCGCCGTAATTATTGTAATTACCGCACGATCCGAAAGTTTTAGGTTGCGTCGGCTTTTGTACCCGCGCACTGAACTATAGCATCCCGTTTCTAAGCTGTGAGTCAAAAATTGAAGGAGTTAGGACCAATTCAATTATCGCACATTTCGGTCACTATGGCGGCTATAGAGCGAAAATCGAAATGTGGTAAAATCTCGAAAAATAATAAAAATAGAAATTAAATTGCACTTCCCCCTTTCTTCTGCTCGGGGGTACGTGCCGTGTCTGCAATTTAATTAAATTCGGACGGTAATTTTTTTTGTTAGCCTCACATTCAGGTGTCAGAATGCGTTTGGGAGCGAAATACGCTTATCGGCGTATGTGCGATTTTGACTTACCGCCGTAATTATTGTAATTACCGCACGATCCGAAAGTTTTCGGTTGCGTCGGCTTTTGTACCCGCGCACTGAACTATAGCATCCCGTTTCTAAGCTGTGAGTCAAAAATTGAAGGAGTTAGGACCAATTCAATTATCGCACATTTCGGTCACTATGGCGGCTATAGAGCGAAAATCGAAATGTGGTAAAATCTCGAAAAATAATAAAAATAGAAATTAAATTGCACTTCCCCCTTTCTTCTGCTCGGGGGTACGTGCCGTGTCTGCAATTTAATTAAATTCGGACGGTAATTTTTTTTGTTAGCCTCACATTCAGGTGTCAGAATGCGTTTGGGAGCGAAATACGCTTATCGGCGTATGTGCGATTTTGACTTACCGCCGTAATTATTGTAATTACCGCACGATCCGAAAGTTTTCGGTTGCGTCGGCTTTTGTACCCGCGCACTGAACTATAGCATCCCGTTTCTAAGCTGTGAGTCAAAAATTGAAGGAGTTAGGACCAATTCAATTATCGCACATTTCGGTCACTATGGCGGCTATAGAGCGAAAATCGAAATGTGGTAAAATCTCGAAAAATAATAAAAATAGAAATTAAATTGCACTTCCCCCTTTCTTCTGCTCGGGGGTACGTGCCGTGTCTGCAATTTAATTAAATTCGGACGGTAATTTTTTTTGTTAGCCTCACATTCAGGTGTCAGAATGCGTTTGGGAGCGAAATACGCTTATCGGCGTATGTGCGATTTTGACTTACCGCCGTAATTATTGTAATTACCGCACGATCCGAAAGTTTTAGGTTGCGTCGGCTTTTGTACCCGCGCACTGAACTATAGCATCCCGTTTCTAAGCTGTGAGTCAAAAATTGAAGGAGTTAGGACCAATTCAATTATCGCACATTTCGGTCACTATGGCGGCTATAGAGCGAAAATCGAAATGTGGTAAAATCTCGAAAAATAATAAAAATAGAAATTAAATTGCACTTCCCCCTTTCTTCTGCTCGGGGGTACGTGCCGTGTCTGCAATTTAATTAAATTCGGACGGTAATTTTTTTTGTTAGCCTCACATTCAGGTGTCAGAATGCGTTTGGGAGCGAAATACGCTTATCGGCGTATGTGCGATTTTGACTTACCGCCGTAATTATTGTAATTACCGCACGATCCGAAAGTTTTCGGTTGCGTCGGCTTTTGTACCCGCGCACTGAACTATAGCATCCCGTTTCTAAGCTGTGAGTCAAAAATTGAAGGAGTTAGGACCAATTCAATTATCGCACATTTCGGTCACTATGGCGGCTATAGAGCGAAAATCGAAATGTGGTAAAATCTCGAAAAATAATAAAAATAGAAATTAAATTGCACTTCCCCCTTTCTTCTGCTCGGGGGTACGTGCCGTGTCTGCAATTTAATTAAATTCGGACGGTAATTTTTTTTGTTAGCCTCACATTCAGGTGTCAGAATGCGTTTGGGAGCGAAATACGCTTATCGGCGTATGTGCGATTTTGACTTACCGCCGTAATTATTGTAATTACCGCACGATCCGAAAGTTTTCGGTTGCGTCGGCTTTTGTACCCGCGCACTGAACTATAGCATCCCGTTTCTAAGCTGTGAGTCAAAAATTGAAGGAGTTAGGACCAATTCAATTATCGCACATTTCGGTCACTATGGCGGCTATAGAGCGAAAATCGAAATGTGGTAAAATCTCGAAAAATAATAAAAATAGAAATTAAATTGCACTTCCCCCTTTCTTCTGCTCGGGGGTACGTGCCGTGTCTGCAATTTAATTAAATTCGGACGGTAATTTTTTTTGTTAGCCTCACATTCAGGTGTCAGAATGCGTTTGGGAGCGAAATACGCTTATCGGCGTATGTGCGATTTTGACTTACCGCCGTAATTATTGTAATTACCGCACGATCCGAAAGTTTTCGGTTGCGTCGGCTTTTGTACCCGCGCACTGAACTATAGCATCCCGTTTCTAAGCTGTGAGTCAAAAATTGAAGGAGTTAGGACCAATTCAATTATCGCACATTTCGGTCACTATGGCGGCTATAGAGCGAAAATCGAAATGTGGTAAAATCTCGAAAAATAATAAAAATAGAAATTAAATTGCACTTCCCCCTTTCTTCTGCTCGGGGGTACGTGCCGTGTCTGCAATTTAATTAAATTCGGACGGTAATTTTTTTTGTTAGCCTCACATTCAGGTGTCAGAATGCGTTTGGGAGCGAAATACGCTTATCGGCGTATGTGCGATTTTGACTTACCGCCGTAATTATTGTAATTACCGCACGATCCGAAAGTTTTCGGTTGCGTCGGCTTTTGTACCCGCGCACTGAACTATAGCATCCCGTTTCTAAGCTGTGAGTCAAAAATTGAAGGAGTTAGGACCAATTCAATTATCGCACATTTCGGTCACTATGGCGGCTATAGAGCGAAAATCGAAATGTGGTAAAATCTCGAAAAATAATAAAAATAGAAATTAAATTGCACTTCCCCCTTTCTTCTGCTCGGGGGTACGTGCCGTGTCTGCAATTTAATTAAATTCGGACGGTAATTTTTTTTGTCAGCCTCACATTCAGGTGTCAGAATGCGTTTGGGAGCGAAATACGCTTATCGGCGTATGTGCGATTTTGACTTACCGCCGTAATTATTGTAATTACCGCACGATCCGAAAGTTTTCGGTTGCGTCGGCTTTTGTACCCGCGCACTGAACTATAGCATCCCGTTTCTAAGCTGTGAGTCAAAAATTGAAGGAGTTAGGACCAATTCAATTATCGCACATTTCGGTCACTATGGCGGCTATAGAGCGAAAATCGAAATGTGGTAAAATCTCGAAAAATAATAAAAATAGAAATTAAATTGCACTTCCCCCTTTCTTCTGCTCGGGGGTACGTGCCGTGTCTGCAATTTAATTAAATTCGGACGGTAATTTTTTTTGTTAGCCTCACATTCAGGTGTCAGAATGCGTTTGGGAGCGAAATACGCTTATCGGCGTATGTGCGATTTTGACTTACCGCCGTAATTATTGTAATTACCGCACGATCCGAAAGTTTTCGGTTGCGTCGGCTTTTGTACCCGCGCACTGAACTATAGCATCCCGTTTCTAAGCTGTGAGTCAAAAATTGAAGGAGTTAGGACCAATTCAATTATCGCACATTTCGGTCACTATGGCGGCTATAGAGCGAAAATCGAAATGTGGTAAAATCTCGAAAAATAATAAAAATAGAAATTAAATTGCACTTCCCCCTTTCTTCTGCTCGGGGGTACGTGCCGTGTCTGCAATTTAATTAAATTCGGACGGTAATTTTTTTTGTCAGCCTCACATTCAGGTGTCAGAATGCGTTTGGGAGCGAAATACGCTTATCGGCGTATGTGCGATTTTGACTTACCGCCGTAATTATTGTAATTACCGCACGATCCGAAAGTTTTCGGTTGCGTCGGCTTTTGTACCCGCGCACTGAACTATAGCATCCCGTTTCTAAGCTGTGAGTCAAAAATTGAAGGAGTTAGGACCAATTCAATTATCGCACATTTCGGTCACTATGGCGGCTATAGAGCGAAAATCGAAATGTGGTAAAATCTCGAAAAATAATAAAAATAGAAATTAAATTGCACTTCCCCCTTTCTTCTGCTCGGGGGTACGTGCCGTGTCTGCAATTTAATTAAATTCGGACGGTAATTTTTTTTGTTAGCCTCACATTCAGGTGTCAGAATGCGTTTGGGAGCGAAATACGCTTATCGGCGTATGTGCGATTTTGACTTACCGCCGTAATTATTGTAATTACCGCACGATCCGAAAGTTTTCGGTTGCGTCGGCTTTTGTACCCGCGCACTGAACTATAGCATCCCGTTTCTAAGCTGTGAGTCAAAAATTGAAGGAGTTAGGACCAATTCAATTATCGCACATTTCGGTCACTATGGCGGCTATAGAGCGAAAATCGAAATGTGGTAAAATCTCGAAAAATAATAAAAATAGAAATTAAATTGCACTTCCCCCTTTCTTCTGCTCGGGGGTACGTGCCGTGTCTGCAATTTAATTAAATTCGGACGGTAATTTTTTTTGTTAGCCTCACATTCAGGTGTCAGAATGCGTTTGGGAGCGAAATACGCTTATCGGCGTATGTGCGATTTTGACTTACCGCCGTAATTATTGTAATTACCGCACGATCCGAAAGTTTTCGGTTGCGTCGGCTTTTGTACCCGCGCACTGAACTATAGCATCCCGTTTCTAAGCTGTGAGTCAAAAATTGAAGGAGTTAGGACCAATTCAATTATCGCACATTTCGGTCACTATGGCGGCTATAGAGCGAAAATCGAAATGTGGTAAAATCTCGAAAAATAATAAAAATAGAAATTAAATTGCACTTCCCCCTTTCTTCTGCTCGGGGGTACGTGCCGTGTCTGCAATTTAATTAAATTCGGACGGTAATTTTTTTTGTTAGCCTCACATTCAGGTGTCAGAATGCGTTTGGGAGCGAAATACGCTTATCGGCGTATGTGCGATTTTGACTTACCGCCGTAATTATTGTAATTACCGCACGATCCGAAAGTTTTCGGTTGCGTCGGCTTTTGTACCCGCGCACTGAACTATAGCATCCCGTTTCTAAGCTGTGAGTCAAAAATTGAAGGAGTTAGGACCAATTCAATTATCGCACATTTCGGTCACTATGGCGGCTATAGAGCGAAAATCGAAATGTGGTAAAATCTCGAAAAATAATAAAAATAGAAATTAAATTGCACTTCCCCCTTTCTTCTGCTCGGGGGTACGTGCCGTGTCTGCAATTTAATTAAATTCGGACGGTAATTTTTTTTGTTAGCCTCACATTCAGGTGTCAGAATGCGTTTGGGAGCGAAATACGCTTATCGGCGTATGTGCGATTTTGACTTACCGCCGTAATTATTGTAATTACCGCACGATCCGAAAGTTTTCGGTTGCGTCGGCTTTTGTACCCGCGCACTGAACTATAGCATCCCGTTTCTAAGCCGTGAGTCAAAAATTGAAGGAGCTAGGACCAATTCAATTATCGCAACGTTCGGCCGCTATGGCGGCGATAGTGCGAAAAACGAGTTTCTCTAAAATCTCGAAAAATAATAAAAATAGAAAGTAAATTGCACTGCCCCCTTTCATTTGCTCGGGGGTACGTGGCGTGTGCGCAATTTAATTAAATTCGGACGGTAATCTTTTTAGTTAGCCTCACATTCAGGTCTGAGAATGCTTTTCAGCTCGTAATACGAAGGTGCGATTTTGACTTACCGCCGTAATTATTCTAATTATCGCACGATCCGAAAGTTTTTAAGTAAAAAGGAAATGTAACGATTTACACGCGGAGATAAATTTTAAAAGACATAATCTTGAACAGTATGTCTGGTAATTATTGATTGGCGAATTAGAATGGTATCGCCATCTAGTGTCGAAAAGGTGACATATAAACGTAGTGATTGAAGTGAATTTCAAAATGAAAAAGAATACTTACCATAAAATCGTTCTTAATGAGTTTAAATGGTTAAAAATTAGTAACTAAAAAAATTTTTTTATTATTTTTAAATTTTGTATCATTTATTTGGTACTAATTATATGTTCTAATTTAATATTTTGTTAAGGGTTCCGTAACATAATTTAATATTTTGTTAAGGAACAACAGTGTAAAATATGGTGAAAATAATTAATATTACTTAAAATAATATTTTCACCATATGTGTGAAAATATTCTGTACTAAAAATATACTTCTGAAAGTATATGTAAAAAACGCGAAAAGTATAACGTTAAAATTCCCTTTTGATGGAGATATTGTGAAAAAGATTGATTTATTCGTTTATCGAGATTGATTCATATTCGTTTATTGAAAATTAAAAATAACGGCTATCGGAAATAGCAAAACACCAACCTACCGGAAGGTTACATTGCGCAAGAGGCAATCCTGTACATGGCCCTCCCACAGGGGCGGTAGAGGGGGTTATCTCCCCCTTAGTAAAGAAACGGGGGAGCTACCCCCACCGCCTCTGGGGTGTAACCACGCAGAGGATTGCCTTCTTGCAGCAATGTGTTCGACACCAATCCTTCGATCTTTCCGCCCACCCTAAATGGAACGTTAGTTATTAGTTATTAGTCATAGGTTAGTAAGGGGGTTCGAACCGGGGACCTTTAGTACGGAAAGGCAAAGCGTTAACACCATGCTACTCATTCATAGAATGTGACGTAATTATACATGGCTTATATACCTATCGAACCTATTATACAAACGAATACATAAAAATGGGTGACGAGATCTAAAATAAAGAGTGAAATCTCATAAGCTTGAAGGAAATGTGTTATAGTGAAAACTATGTTTCGCAGTTGAAACCCGGAGCTTTCGTGTCTGTTTACATAAAGTCGTACGATTTCTGAAGTAGTGTATGTGCGCCGTTTCGGCATGGTGCGCATGGCTATAGTGCGCATGGGCCTCTACCCTTAATTATAGTCGCGAATGATATCTTGTCCGCCAAATACATCAGGGCAACCCTAGCGCTCTCGCCAACAAGCGCAGGCGCGTTACCTTGATTTTTAACCGATACTCCCATCATCGCAGTCTATATTCATCAACACTGATAGCCTATTCGAGTTATTTTAATTCTCATTCTTCTACTATCTATTCGAGTTATTTTAATTCTTATTCTTCTACTATAAGTCCATGAGACTGCGCAGAATTGCTCCCACACACGTCATCACTTCACCAACCTAGAAAGTAGTTTACCTTTTAGTAGTTTGTGAGTAGCATTTCTGATATTCACACCTCAGGGCTGTAAATAACGCTCACTTTACACGTTTTAGATACGACTCGTGCCATCAGTTATGCTCCTTTGAAGATCCTTTGGTTTTTGGGATTTAATTTTTCTTTGTATTTATAGAGATGCTTAAACAGGGTTGTGCAGCATGACGTGAAAACTTCAAAAAGAAAGTGGGAAAAAAAAGAAATAAAACTATGGCATTCTTCGTGACGCATTTGAAAGGATCGAGCTAAATGATTTCTCGAACAGTGTCTGCACTTAGGCAATGATTGTATTTAAATAGTCTTTTTTAATTAACCATGATAATTTTGCCATAATAATTACCAATAGTTGGCCAGAAATAAGTTTATCTTGCTAATGTATAAAATGCAACTTACTATTTACCACACCGCAGTGGCATTCAAAGAATACAGTTTGTTTGCAAATATGGCCCATATTTTGATCGTAGGAATGCATATCGTTACGTCTTTTCAAATAGACTGAATAATTACCATACAGTCATATTGAAATCTCGATTAAATTATTTGAATATGTCATATAAAGTATTTGTGTTGCTCACAAATTATGATGTTTTACAGCGCTATTAATCTTTCTCTGTAATGAAGATGTTAGTATGGAGCATATGATATCTGACAAGACCAAGACATATTTGGAAGACTCATGCTTAAAAGTCTGTGGTTCCTCTTTCATTTACATCTGTGTCTCATTATCTATCTGGTATGTCTTAATAATCTTCTGTATTTCAAATAATGCGTGTTGACTGGTACTCAGTTTACTTGTGTTTTTACATGCAAATTGTAGTTCAAGAATCACTGCGTTACAAGAGCAATTAATATCTGACATCGGAGATTACATTCTATAAACTAGATTAATCCATGTCTTGCGATAAGATTGCCAAACTTATCCAAGTCTTGTTTGCTTTTCACATTGACATCATAAAACATCAAGGCTTTTTGGCTTAGGAGATATTTCATGGTTTTCAGACTAATGAATTTCAAGATAGAAAACAAATATTTTACTCTATGGAATTTAGAAATATAGAAAGTATATGAATATGGTTGTTAACTCTCAAAAATATATTACATTTAGTTTAAAAATAATTGTGAGTTTATATTTTTGTTTAAAAATTCATGTGTGAAGTATTCATTGCTTCCTTTTAAAATTTTTCATTTCTTCCTAAAATATCACAACTATTTTAGCTTTGGTTTTATTTCATGCTGTTTTTTATTTTGTACTTTTAACAATATTTTTTCCATTGAGATATTCCTAACTCATTGTTTTGTAAAGTTACTTATTAATTCTGATAAGTGTTTATTGTTTTGCAAAGAGTTTTAAAAATTTTCAATTTGTCAATTTCTAGAGGCTCGCCTTAATTACTTTAATTATATCATTATTTTAAGCTTTTTACAACCACTTGCGCGTGTTATGATGTTGCTAGCAGTCAGGCCCAGATTTCCGCATGGGCAAGTGGGGCACTTGCCCAGGGCCCCCAAAATTATGGGGCCCCCTAATTTAGTATAAAGTTGTACATAGTTTTGAAAATTTGTTTTTTGGTTAATATAGTAAACGGGTGCAGTGGCGGATACAGAAAAAAATCCTGGGTGGAGCACAGTGCACCCACTATAGTGAAAGCATGCTTACGTCCATAAGCGTTTCTGGTTTAATTTTTTTTTTTTGGGGGGGGGAGGGAGGGGGAGTTGTAATAACTCCAGACTGTGTTTTATTTTGAATTTCAAAAGAAAATTTCATGAATTTATTTATTAACATTAAAAAGTAAATTAACACTTCTTATTAATATTCATTATTTTCTACAAATTTTTGACTTTCGGTCGAAATTTTTTTGAATTTCTGGTCTCGATTTAAGGGAGGCCTGGGTGAGTGTCCCACATGTTCATGTGGAAATCTGGTCCTGAGGAGGGGGGACATGCCCCCCTCTGGATCTGTCCTTGAAGGGGGCCCCCAACGTCTGCTTTGCCCAGGGCCCCATTGTGTCAAAGTCGGGCCCTGCTAGCAGTGATAATCTGAATAATGTGTGGTCTGTTCTTGCATGTTAGGTTAAAAGAAAAGTGCATGTTGTCTGGTCCTATCATTCAAAAAAAAAAGAAGGTTCAAGCACATGAAATTTTTACAATGTATAGAACAATATTCTGTGAGTTTTTAGTTTAAAATTAATTTTGGTTAACAAACATTAGAGAGTTCGACATTTTTACTTTTCAGATTTTAGTACTACAATGATGAAAGGCTGAAATTCTGAGATGTGCATAACATTTCACATATATTTTTTCTATGTTATTTATACTGTGTTAATTTTTACATTGATTTTGGTTAACAAACATTCTTAAAATACCGAGCATTGCCAGGTACTTCAGCTAGTTATCTATATATGAAGAAAATAGTCCAGTTCTAAGACTAGTTCATGCTCTCTTGGAGACTAGATTATGGTTATGGTTTTAGTCTTTCAGGGAGCATTTGCTGGTGAACTCTGAGATACTCGTATACAGATATATTTAGTGATATCAATTTAAATGCAAATATTTTTTATATGAAATTTGATATCTATTTATTGGAAAATTTTAATCAATGTGTAAAATTTTGCTTCTATAATTAGTATATAAACTAATCAAACTTTTTAAAGATGACTATGCTAAACGATAATCTCATGCATTTATAACTATGCTTGCATCTTAGAATTTATTATTTATTATTTATTAATTCTTATTTTATTATGTACATGCATCATATGTGATTTACTATTTTGAATTTATTGAAACATTGTATTAGTAGTTATTAGTATTAAAACATTATGTAGTGTAAAATTTATCGAAACATTTAATTGTATATCAAAATTTGCCATTTTGCAATGAAAAATCTTGTGAAGAATTTTATCTGGTATAATGCATAATGCCGGTGGAGGTATCCTTGTGTGGGGGTGCATGTCAGCATCAGGACTAGGAACTTTGGTATTTATTGATGACATAATGAATCATGCTATTTTTATAAATATTTTAAGAGACAATTTAAAATTATCAGCTCAAAATTTGGGTATTGGAAGCAACTTTGTTTTTTTTTTATCAAGATAACGATCCTAAGCACACGGCTCTTAACGTTCACCTCTGCTGTCTCTGTAATTGTCCACAAGTTTTGAAAACACCACCTCAGTCGCCATATTTAAACCCAATAGAACATATTTGAAGAGAACTGGAGGTTCCAGTACGAAAACACGACATTCACACGAAAAGCGAACTAAAGACAATTATGGAAGAATGGATGAACATTGATGCAAAAATTACAAAAGAACTAAAGCAATCTATTCCCAGACGTTTAAAAGCTGTTGTGGATGCTAAAGGATACCCTACTAAATAATAATTTAACGAAAAATTAGAATATTTACTAATATGTAGAGATTTTGTACAAGTGTACGATGACTTTTGTGACAAAGTTTTTGTTACTTTTGGATTATTGGTTTCTTAAAAATAAAGTTTTACTATGTTTTCAAAATATTTCATGTAGTTTTGTTAAGAATAGATTATAGATCTCATTATTAAATACCCATTGTGAAATATTCATTTTAATCATATACAGAGGCTGTTAGCACATTTTTTAGATGATTTTGGTAAGCGGTAATAAAAAATCGTTTGCTGCAAAAGAAATAATTGAAATTGTATAAAATTGAAAATGTATTTGCAAAAGAAATAATTGAAATCGAAAGAAAGTTTACTATCAGGAACATATTTTATCGCCAATTTTTCTGAATGAAATATCTTCGCTTTACCCACAGTGCCATCAATCTGTGAGACTCCATCAGGACAAAGCTAGCAGTCACACATCAAAATCCACTGAAAATTTCCTAAAAGAAATGGAACAAAAAACTGGTATCAAGGCCATACCCTTCACTGATATCCCTACTAAATCTCCCGATGTATCAAATATGGATTTTTGTGCTTTCGGACTTTTAAAATCTGCATTATCCAAACGTCGTACCAAAACCCTTACAGGAAAGCTGTTCAGGAGGAATGGGATAGAATACCTCTTCTGACACTTCAAAAGGCATTATTATCCTGGAAATTGCGGTGTCGAAAGATAGTTCAGAATAAGGGATGTCAAATAGAACATTTAAAACACAAGAATTTTATGTAATTTAGTTTTGTGAATACAATATACATCGTCTAAAAAATGTGTGAACAGCCTCTGTGTATGTATGCATGTATGTATGTATGTATGTATGTATGTATATATATCTATATATATATAAAACAGTTCCGTAACTGAATCATTCATTCACTGACTGACTGACTGACTGACTGAATGACATACAACGCACAGACCAAACCGCTGGACCTAAAGGGCTGAAATTTTGTATGGCGATTCTTCTAATAGTGTAGGGGTGCACTAAGAAAGATTTTTCAAAAATTCTTCTTAGATTTTTTTAAATTAAATTTTTAAGCTGTTTTTTAATTTAAAATAATACATTGAGGGTTATAAAATTTATATCACGAGAAAGATCATAAAAATTCCTTCAAAATGAAATTTTTTTCGAATTTTTACCTCCATTTCCTGATTTTTGGTGAATTTTTAAAGATTAATTTTTAGAATTTAATTTATTAAATGCTGATCACGTGATTTCTTTTTCTGGTACTTTCAATAAATTTATCGTCACGTGCGTAACAACTAACTAGACAAAAAAAATATTTTTTTCTCTTTCTAATGCAGCAGACGATTGGATATTATCCAAAAAAAATGCATATCCCTTACGATTTTTTTATAAATATATATATATAGATAGATAGATAGATAGATATTTTACATCAATTGTATACATTGATCATCGCATTTATTATAAATATATATATTTATTTTTTGGCATAAATTGCATACGTTGACCGTTGTATTTAATTTGAATGTACTCCTTAGCGAAGCGCGGGTTTTCAGCTAGTGTATATGTATATATATATATATATATATATATATATATATTTTTTATTGTATATATATATATTTATTGTATGTATGTATATATATATATATATATATATATATATATATATATATTGTATATACATATATATATATATATATATATATATATATATATACATATATATATATATATATATATATATACATACATACATACATACATACATTTTTAAAAGGCTTAATATTTGTTACATATACCAAAAATAATTATTATAATAATAATAATTATAATAATAATAAATTACTGAAAGTTACCTTTTAAAAATATATTTATCAAAAGTATATAGCTATTAAAAGTTGTTTTTCTATAATTATAATAATTAGACATGGTTACATTTTATTGAGGCATATTGCCTTTAAAAAAACTAAGGGAGAGTATTTTATACAGTTGAAACTCGATATATCAAACCTCAAGAGGAATGAAAACTTCGAAATATCGAGGATTTCAATAGACCAAGGTTCGATTTTATAATAACATGGGAGTGTTAGGCAAGTTCAAGGGAATCTCAAGTGAGGGGGGAGGGGTGGTCGAGCAACATCTCACCAGGGGGGGAGGGAGTCGCCAAAATCGCCTCACGTTATTACTAGACGCCCCC
This sequence comes from Dolomedes plantarius, assembly GCA_907164885.2. NCBI lineage: Eukaryota > Metazoa > Arthropoda > Arachnida > Araneae > Dolomedidae > Dolomedes > Dolomedes plantarius. The sequence goes on from OU015503.1 coordinate 127,358,958, forward strand.
TTAGTTCAACTCTATGTACTGCCTGATCGCAACGACCCGGATCGCTCGTGTGCAAATCCTCACTAAACGCCGTGTGTGCTAAATTACAAATTCCGCAGAATGCAAAAGACGACAAGCAGGAAGGGATAGATCAAGGCCGAGGGGGAGTGACTGACCAGGCGGGTGGTCTACCATAAGGCGCCTGATTTATAACTTGTTTCTCCTCAACGCCTTGGCGATGGAAGTGTTTAGGCTCGGTGCACACAAGCGATGCGGCGCCGGTGCGGCACCGAAGTTGCGATTAGGGCTCGGTGCACACGAGCGATCCGGTGCCGCAGGCTTCAATTTACACGAGAGGCGATCCCGTTGCGGTTTTGGCTGTTCTGTGAAATTCACGTGACAGACATGTGATGTACACGAGCGAAAAATTAGAGAACGCGATCTGGAACATTGCGGACACGAGAGTTGGAAGCATACTCAAGACAAACAGTTGTGTTTTCGTACTTAGGCTCGATGCACACGAGCGATCCAGTGCCGATGTAAATTCGCATCGATGCCGCAAGCTTCAATTCGCACGAGAGGCGATCCCGTTGCGGTTTTGGCTGTTCTGTGAAATTCACGTGACAGACAGGTGATGTACACGAGCGAAAAATTAGAGAACGCGATCTGGAACATTGCGGACACGAGAGTTGGAAGCATACTCAAGACAAACAGTTGTGTTTTCGTACTTAGGCTCGATGCACACGAGCGATCCAGTGCCGATGTGAATTCGCATCGATGCCGCAAGCTTCAATTCGCACGAGAGGCGATCCCGTTGCGGTTTTGGCTGTTCTGTGAAATTCACGTGACAGACAGGTGGTGTACACGAGCATACAAATAGAGAACGCGAGCTGTAACATTGAGAGACGAGAGTTGGAAGCATACTCAAGACAAAGAGTTGTGTTTCGTACTTACGCTCGTGCACACGAGCGATCCGGTGCCGGTGTGAATTCGCATCGGTGCCGCAGGCTTCAATTCGCACGAGAGGCGATCCCGTTGCGGTTTTGGCTGTTCTGTGAAATTCACGTGACAGACAGGTGGTGTACACGTGCGAACAATTAGAGGACGCGAGCTGTAACATTGAAGACACGAGAGTTGGAAGCATACTCAAGACAAAGAGTTGTGTTTTCGTACTTAGGCTCGGTGCACACGAGCGATTCTTTGCCGGTGTGAATTCGCATCGGTGCCGCAGGCTTCAATTCGCACGAGAGGCGATCCCGTTGCGGTTTTGGCTGTTCTGTGAAATTCACGTGACAGACAGGTGGTGTACACGAGCGAACAATTAGAGAACGCGAGCTGTAACATTGAGGAGACGAGAGTTGGAAGCATACTCAAGACAAAGAGTTGTGTTTTCGTACTTAGGCTCGGTGCACACGAGCGATCTGGTGCCGGTGTGAATTCGCATCGGTGCCGCAGGCTTCAATTCGCACGAGAGGCGATCCCGTTGCGGTTTTGGCTGTTCTGTGAAATTCACGTGACAGACAGGTGGTGTACACGAGCGAACAATTAGAGAACGCGAGCTGTAACATTAAGGACACGAGAGTTGGAAGCATACTCAAGACAAAGAGTTGTGTTTTCGTACTTAGGCTCGGTGCACACGAGCGATCCAGTGCCGGTGTGAATTCGCATCGGTGCCGCAGGCTTCAATTCGCACGAGAGGCGATCCCGTTGCGGTTTTGGCTGTTCTGTGAAATTCACGTGACAGACAGGTGGTGTACACGAGGGAACAATTAGAGAACGCGATATGGAACATTGACGACATGAGAGTTGGAAGCATAATCAAGACAAAGAGTTGTGTTTTCGTACTTAGGCTCGGTGCACACGAGCGATTCTTTGCCGGTGTGAATTCGCATCGGTGCCGCAGGCTTCAATTCGCACGAGAGGCGATCCCGTTGCGGTTTTGGCTGTTCTGTGAAATTCACGTGACAGACCGCGAGCTGTAACATTGAGGATACAAGATTTTGAGGCATACTCAAAACAAAGAGTTGTGTTTTCGTAGTTAGTCTCGGTGCAAACGAGAGATCCGGTGCCGGTGTGAATTCGCATCGGTGCCGCAGGCTTCAATTCGCACGATAGGCGATCCCGTTGCGGTTTTGGCTGTTCTGTGAAATTCACGTGACAGACCGCGAGCTGTAACATTGAGGATACAAGATTTTGAGGCATACTCAAAACAAAGAGTTGTGTTTTCGTACTTAGTCTCGGTGCAAACGAGCGATCCGGTGCCGGTGTGAATTCGCATCGGTGCCGCAGGCTTCAATTCGCACGAGAGGCGATCCCGTTGCGGTTTTGGCTGTTCTGTGAAATTCACGTGACAGACAGGTGGTGTACACGAGCGAACAATTAGAGAACGCGATCTGGAACATTGAGGACACGAGAGTTGGAAGCATACTCAAGACAAACAGTTGTGTTTTCGTACTTAGGCTCGGTGCACACGAGCGATCCAGTGCCGGTGTGAATTCGCATCGGTGCCGCAGGCTTCAATTCGCACGAGAGGCGATCCCGTTGCGGTTTTGGCTGTTCTGTGAAATTCCCGTGACAGACAGGTGGTGTACACGAGCGAACAATTAGAGAACGCGAGCTGTAACATTAAGGACACGAGAGTTGGATGCATACTCAAGACAAAGAGTTGTGATTTCGTACTTAGGCTCGGTGCACACGAGCGATCCAGTGCCGGTGTGAATTCGCATCGGTGCCGCAGGCTTCAATTCGCACGAGAGGCGATCCCGTTGCGGTTTTGGCTGTTCTGTGAAATTCATGTGAGAGACCGCGAGCTGTAACATTGAGGACACGAGAGTTGGAAGCATACTCAAGACAAACAGTTGTGTTTTCGTACTTAGTCTCGGTGCACACGAGCGATCCGGTGCCAGTGGGAATTCGTATCGGTGCCGCAGGCTTCAATTCGCACGAGAGGCGATCCCGTTGCGGTTTTGGCTGTTCTGTGAAATTCACGTGACAGACAGGTGGTGTACACGAGCGAACAATTAGAGGACGCGAGCTGTAACATTGAAGAGACGAGAGTTGGAAGCATACTCAAGACAAAGAGTTGTGTTTTCGTACTTAGGCTCGGTGCACACGAGCGATTTTTTCCGGTGTGAATTCGCATCGGTGCCGCAGGCTTCAATTCGCACGAGAGGCGATCCCGTTGCGGTTTTGGCTGTTCTGTGAAATTCACGTGAGAGACAGCGAGATGTAACATTGAGGACACGAGAGTTGGAAGCATACTCAAGACAAAGAGTTGTGTTTTCGTACTTAGGCTTGGTGCACACGAGTGATCCGGTGCCTCTTTGAATTCGCATCGGTGCCGCAGGCTTCAATTCGCACGAAAGGCGATCCCGTTGCGGTTTTGGCTGTTCTGTGAAATTCACGTGACAGACAGGTGGTGTACACGAGCGAACAATTAGAGGACGCGAGCTGTAACATTGAAGAGACGAGAGTTGGAAACATACTCAAGACAAAGTGTTGTGTTTTCGTACTTAGGCTTGGTGCACACGAGCGATCTGGTGCCGGTGTGAATTCGCATCTTTGCCGCAGGCTTCAATTCGCACGAGAGTTGATCCTGTTGCGGTTTTGGCTGTTCTGTGAAATTCATGTGAGAGACCGAAAGCTGTAACATTGAGGACACGAGAGTTGGAAGCATACTCAAGACAAACAGTTGTGTTTTCGTACTTAGGTTCGGTGCACACGAGCGATCCGGTGTCGGTGTCAATTCGCATCGGTGCCGCAGGCTTCAATTCGCACGAGAGGCAATCCCGTTACGGTTTTGGCTGTTCTGTGAAATTCACGTGACAGACCGCGAGCTGTAACATTGAGGACACGAGAGTTGGAAGCATACTCAAGACAAAGAGTTGTGTTTTCGTACTTAGGCTCGGTGCACACGAGTGATCCGGTGCCTCTTTGAATTCGCATCGGTGCCGCAGGCTTCAATTCGCACGAGAGGCGATCCCGTTGCGGTTTTGGCTGTTCTGTGAAATTCACGTGACAGACAGGTGGTGTACACGAGCGAACAATTAGAGGACGCGAGCTGTAACATTGAGAACACGAGAGTTGGAAGCATACTCAAGACAAAGAGTTGTGTTTTCGTACTTAGGCTCGGTGCACACGAGCGATTCTTTGCCGGTGTGAATTCGCATCGGTGCCGCAGGCTTCAATTCGCACGAGAGGCGATCCCGTTGCGGTTTTGGCTGTTCTGTGAAATTCACGTGACAGACAGGTGGTGTACACGAGCAAACAATTAGAGGACGCGAGCTGTAACATTGAAGAGACGAGAGTTGGAAGCATACTCAAGACAAAGAGTTGTGTTTTCGTACTTCGGCTCCGTGCACACGAGCAATTTTTTCCGGTGTGAATTCGCATCGGTGCCGCAGGCTTCAATTCGCACGAGAGGCGATCCCGTTGCGGTTTTGGCTGTTCTGTGAAATTCATGTGAGAGACCGCGAGCTGTAACATTGAGGACACGAGAATTGGAAGCATACTCAAGACAAAGAGTTGTGTTTTCGTACTTAGGCTCGGTGCACACGAGTGATCCAATGCCTCTTTGAAATCGCATCGGTGCCGCAGGCTTCAATTCGCACGAGAGGCGATCCCGTTGCGGTTTTGGCTGTTCTGTGAAATTCACGTGACAGACAGGTGGTGTACACGAGCAAACAATTAGAGGACGCGAGCTGTAACATTGAAGAGACGAGAGTTGGAAGCATACTCAAGACAAAGAGTTGTGTTTTCGTACTTATGCTCTGTGCACACGAGCGATCCGGTGTCGGTGTCAATTCGCATCGGTGCCGCAGGCTTCAATTCGCACGAGAGGCAATCCCGTTGCGGTTTTGGCTGTTCTGTGAAATTCATGTGAGAGACCGCGAGCTGTAACATTGAGGACACGAGAATTGGAAGCATACTCAAGACAAAGAGTTGTGTTTTCGTACTTAGGCTCGGTGCACACGAGTGATCCGGTGCCTCTTTGAATTCGCATCGGTGCCGCAGGCTTCAATTCGCACGAGAGGCGATCCCGTTGCGGTTTTGGCTGTTCTGTGAAATTCACGTGAAAGACAGGTGGTGTACACGTGCAAACAATTAGAGGACGCGAGCTGTAACATTGAGGACACGAGAGTTGGAACCATACTCAAGACAAAGAGTTGTGTTTTCGTACTTAGGCTCGGTGCACACGAGTGATCCGATGCCTCTTTGAATTCGCATCGGTGCCGCAGGCTTCAATTCGCACGAGAGGCGATCCCTTTGCGGTTTTGGCTGTTCTGTGAAATTCACGTGAAAGACAGGTGGTGTACACGAGCGAACATTAGAGGACGCGAGCTGTAACATTGAGAACACGAGAGTTGGGAAGCAATACTCAAGACAAAGAGTTGTGTTTCGTACTTAGGCTCGGTGCACACGAGCGATCCTGGTGCCGTGTGAATTCGACATGGTGCCGCAGGCTTCAATTCGCACGAGAGGCGATCCGTTGCGGTTTTGGCTGTTATGGTGAAATTCACTGTGAAGAGACCGCGAGCTGTAACATTGAGGACACGAGAGTTGGAAGCATACTCAAGGACAAAGAGTTGTTGTTTTCGTACTTAGGCTCGTGCACACGAGCGATTCTTTGTCCGGTGTGAATTCGCATCGGTGCCGCAGGCTTCAATTCGCACGAGAGGCGATCCCGTTGCGGTTTTGGCTGTTCTGAGAAATTCACGTGACAGACCGCGAGCTGTAACATTGAGGACACGAGAATTGGAAGCATACTCAAGACAAAGAGTTGTGTTTTCGTACTTATGCTCGGTGCACACGAGCGATCCGGTGTCTGTGAATTCGCATCGGTGCCGCAGGCTTCAATTCGCACGAGAGGCAATCCCGTTACGGTTTTGGCTGTTCTGTGAAATTCACGTGACAGACCGCGAGCTGTAACATTGAGGACACGAGAGTTGGAAACATACTCAAGACAAAGTGTTGTGTTTTCGTACTTAGGCTTGGTGCACACGAGCGATCTGGTGCCGGTGTGAATTCGCATCTTTGCCGCAGGCTTCAATTCGCACGAGAGGCGATCCTGTTGCGGTTTTGGCTGTTCTGTGAAATTCATGTGAGAGACCGAAAGCTGTAACATTGAGGACACGAGAGTTGGAAGCATACTCAAGACAAAGAGTTGTGTTTTCGTACTTAGGCTCCGTGCACACGAGCGATTTTTTCCGGTGTGAATTCGCATCGGTGCCGCAGGCTTCAATTCACACGAGAGGCGATCCCGTTGCGGTTTTGGCTGTTCTGTGAAATTCATGTGAGAGACCGCGAGCTGTAACATTGAGGACACGAGAGTTGGAAGCATACTCAAGACAAACAGTTGTGTTTTCGTACTTAGGTTCGGTGCACACGAGCGATCCGATGAGTCTGTGAATTCGCATCGGTGCTGAAGACTTCAATTCGCACGAGAGGCGATCCCGTTGCGATTTTGGCTGTTCTGTGAAATTCACGTGACAGACAGGTGGTGTACACGAGCAAACAATTAGAGGACGCGAGCTGTAACATTGAAGAGACGAGAGTTGGAAGCATACTCAAGACAAAGAGTTGTGTTTTCGTACTTAGGCTCGGTGCACACGTGCGATTTTTTCCGGTGTGAATTCTCATCGGTGCCGCAGGCTTCAATTCGCACGAGAGGCGATCCCGTTGCGGTTTTGCTGTTCTGTGAAATTCACGTGACAGACAGGTGGTGTACACGTGCGAACAATTAGAGGACGCGAGCTGTAACATTGAAGAGACGAGAGTTGGAAGCATACTCAAGACAAAGAGTTGTGTTTTCGTACTTATGCTCGGTGCACACGAGCGATCCGGTGTCGGTGTCAATTCGCATCGGTGCCGCAGGCTTCAATTCGCACGAGAGGCAATCCCGTTACGGTTTTGGCTGTTCTGTGAAATTCACGTGACAGACCGCGAGCTGTAACATTGAGGACACGAGAGTTGGAAGCATACTCAAGACAAAGAGTTGTGTTTTCGTACTTAGGCTCGGTGCACACGAGTGATCCGGTGCCTCTTTGAATTCACATCGGTGCCGCAGGCTTCAATTCGCACGAGAGGCGATCCCTTTGCGGTTTTGGCTGTTCTGTGAAATTCACATGAAAGACAGGTGGTGTACACGTGCAAACAATTAGAGGAAGCGAGCTGTAACATTGAGGACACGAGAGTTGGAACCATACTCAAGACAAAGAGTTGTGTTTTCGTACTTAGGCTCGGTGCACACGAGTGATCCGATGCCTCTTTGAATTCGCATCGGTGCCGCAGGCTTCAATTCGCACGAGAGGCGATCCCTTTGCGGTTTTGGCTGTTCTGTGAAATTCACATGAAAGACAGGTGGTGTACACGAGCGAACAATTAGAGGACGCGAGCTGTAACATTGAGAACACGAGAGTTGGAAGCATACTCAAGACAAACAGTTGTGTTTTCGTACTTAGGTTCGGTGCACACGAGCGATCCGATGCCTCTGTGAATTCATATCGGTGCTGAAGACTTCAATTCGCACGACAGGCGATCCCGTTGCGGTTTTAGCTGTTCTGTGAAATTCACGTGACAGACCACGAGCTGTAACATTGAGGACACGAGAGTTGGAAGCTTACTCAGGACAAAGAGTTGTGTTTTCGTACTTAGGCTCGGTGCACACGAGCGATCCGATGCCTCTGTGAATTCGCATCGGTGCCGCAAGCTTCAATTCCGACGAGAGGCGATCCCGTTGCGATTTTGGCTGTTCTGTGAAATTCACGTGACAGACAGGTGGTGTACACGAGCAAACAATTAGAGGACGCGAGCTGTAACATTGAAGAGACGAGAGTTGGAAGCATACTCAAGACAAAGAGTTGTGTTTTCGTACTTAGGCTCGGTGCACACGAGTGATCCGGTTCCTCTTTGAATTCGCATCGGTGCCGCAGGCTTCAATTCGCACGAGAGGCGATCCCTTTGCGGTTTTGGCTGTTCTGTGAAATTCACGTGACAGACAGGTGGTGTACACGAGCGAACAATAAGAGAACGCGAGCTGTAACATAGAGAACACGAGAGTTGGAAGCATACTCAAGACAAACAGTTGTGTTTTCGTACTTAGTCTCGGTGCACACGAGCGATCCGGTGCCAGTGGGAATTCGCATCGGTGCCGCAGGCTTCAATTCGCACGAGAGGCGATCCTGTTGCGGTTTTGGCTGTTCTGTGAAATTCACGTGACAGACAGGTGGTGTACACGAGCGAACAATTAGAGAACGCGAGCTGTAACATAGAGAAAACGAGAGTTGGAAGCATACTCAAGACAAAGAGTTGTGTTTTCGTACTTAGGCTCGGTGCACACGAGCGATACATTCCCGGTGTGAATTCGCATCGGTGCCGCAGGCTTCAATTCGCACGAGAGGCGATCCCGTTGCGGTTTTGGCTGTTCTGTGAAATTCATGTGAGAGACCGCGAGCTGTAACATTGAGGACACGAGAGTTGGAAGCATACTCAAGACAAACAGTTGTGTTTTCGTACTTAGTCTCGGTGCACACGAGCGATCCGGTGCCAGTGGGAATTCGTATCGGTGCCGCAGGCTTCAATTCGCACGAGAGGCGATCCCGTTGCGGTTTTGGCTGTTCTGTGAAATTCACGTGACAGACAGGTGGTGTACACGAGCAAACAATTAGAGGACGCGAGCTGTAACATTGAAGAGACGAGAGTTGGAAGCATACTCAAGACAAAGAGTTGTGTTTTCGTACTTCGGCTCCGTGCACACGAGCAATTTTTTCCGGTGTGAATTCGCATCGGTGCCGCAGGCTTCAATTCGCACGAGAGGCGATCCCGTTGCGGTTTTGGCTGTTCTGTGAAATTCATGTGAGAGACCGCGAGCTGTAACATTGAGGACACGAGAATTGGAAGCATACTCAAGACAAAGAGTTGTGTTTTCGTACTTAGGCTCGGTGCACACGAGTGATCCAATGCCTCTTTGAAATCGCATCGGTGCCGCAGGCTTCAATTCGCACGAGAGGCGATCCCGTTGCGGTTTTGGCTGTTCTGTGAAATTCACGTGACAGACAGGTGGTGTACACGAGCAAACAATTAGAGGACGCGAGCTGTAACATTGAAGAGACGAGAGTTGGAAGCATACTCAAGACAAAGAGTTGTGTTTTCGTACTTCGGCTCCGTGCACACGAGCAATTTTTTCCGGTGTGAATTCTCATCGGTGCCGCAGGCTTCAATTCGCACGAGAGGCGATCCCGTTGCGGTTTTGCTGTTCTGTGAAATTCACGTGACAGACAGGTGGTGTACACGTGCGAAAAATTAGAGGACGCGAGCTGTAACATTGAAGAGACGAGAGTTGGAAGCATACTCAAGACAAAGAGTTGTGTTTTCGTACTTAGGCTCGGTGCACACGAGCGATCCGATGCCTCTGTGAATTCGCATCGGTGCTGAAGACTTCAATTCCGACGAGAGGCGATCCCGTTGCGATTTTGGCTGTTCTGTGAAATTCACGTGACAGACAGGTGGTGTACACGAGCGAACAATAAGAGAACGCGAGCTGTAACATAGAGAACACGAGAGTTGGAAGCATACTCAAGACAAACAGTTGTGTTTTCGTACTTAGGCTCGGTGCACACGAGTGATCCGATGCCTCTTTGAATTCGCATCGGTGCCGCAGGCTTCAATTCGCACGAGAGGCGATTCCTTTGCGGTTTTGGCTGTTCTGTGAAATTCACGTGACAGACAGGTGGTGTACACGAGCGAACAATTAGAGGACGCGAGCTATAACATTGAGAACACGAGAGTTGGAAGCATACTCAAGACAAACAGTTGTGTTTTCGTACTTAGACTCGGTGCACACGAGCGATTCTTTGCCGGTGTGAATTCGCATCGGTGCCGCAGGCTTCAATTCGCACGAGAGGCGATCCCGTTGCGGTTTTGGCTGTTCTGTGAAATTCACGTAGCAGACCGCGAGCTGTAACATTGAGGACACGAGAGTTGGAAGCATACTCAAGACAAAGAGTTGTGTTTTCGTACTTAGGCTCGGTGCACACGAGTGATCCGGTGCCTCTTTGAATTCGCATCGGTGCCGCAGGCTTCAATTCGCACGAGAGGCGATCCCGTTGCGGTTTTGGCTGTTCTGTGAAATTCACGTGACAGACAGGTGGTGTACACGAGCGAACAATTAGAGGACGCGAGCTGTAACATTGAAGAGACGAGAGTTGGAAGCATACTCAAGACAAAGAGTTGTGTTTTCGTACTTAGGCTCGGTGCACACGAGCGATTTTTTCCGGTGTGAATTCGCATCGGTGCCGCAGGCTTCAATTCGCACGAGAGGCGATCCCTTTGCGGTTTTGGCTGTTGTGTGAAATTCACGTGACAGACAGGTGGTGTACACAAGCGAACAATTAGAGAACGCGAGATGTAACATTGAGGACACGAGAGTTGGAAGCATACTTAAGACAAAGACTTCTGTTTTCGTACTTAGGCTCGGTGCACACGAGCGATTCTTTGCTGGTGTGAATTCGCATCGGTGCCGCAGGCTTCAATTCGCACGAGAGGCGATCCCGTTGCGGTTTTGGCTGTTCTGTGAAATTCACGTGACAGACCGCGAGCTGTAACATTGAGGACACGAGAGTTGGAAGCATACTCAAGACAAAGACTTGTGTTTTCGTACTTAGGCTCGGTGCACACGAGCGATTCTTTGCCGGTGTGAATTCGCATCGATGCCGCAGGCTTCAATTCGCACGAGAGGCGATCCCGTTGCGGTTTTGGCTGTTCTGTGAAATTCACATGACAGACAGGTGGTGTACACGAGTGAACAATTAGAGAACGCGAGCTGTAACATTGAGGACACGAGAGTTGGAAGCATACTCAAGACAAAGAGTTGTGTTTTCGTACTTAGGCTCGGTGCACACGAGTTATCCGGTGCCTCTTTGAATTCGCATCGGTGCCGCAGGCTTCAATTCGCACGAGAGGCGATCCCTTTGCGGTTTTGGCTGTTCTGTGAAATTCACGTGACAGACAGGTGGTGTACACGAGCGAACAATTAGAGAACCCGAGATGTAACATTGAGAACACGAGAGTTGGAACCATACTCAAGACAAACAGTTGTGTTTTCGTACTTAGGCTCGGTGCACACGAGCGATTCTTTGCCGGTGTGAATTCGCATCGGTGCTGAAGACTTCAATTCGCACGAGAGGCGATCCCGTTGCGGTTTTGGCTGTTCTGTGAAATTCACGTAACAGACAGGTGGTGTACACGAGCGAACAATTAGAGAACCCGAGATGTAACATTGAGAACACGAGAGTTGGAACCATACTCAAGACAAACAGTTGTGTTTTCGTACTTAGGCTCGGTGCACACGAGCGATTCTTTGCCGGTGTGAATTCGCATCGATGCTGAAGACTTCAATTCGCACGAGAGGCGATCCCGTTGCGGTTTTGGCTGTTCTGTGAAATTCACGTAACAGACAGGTGGTGTACACGAGCGAACAATTAGAGGACCCGAGCTGTAACATTGAGAACACGAGAGTTGGAACCATACTCAAGACAAAAGTTGTGTTTTCGTACTTAGTCTCGGTGCACACGAGCGATCCGGTGCCGGTGTGAGTTCGCATCGGTGCCGCAGGCTTCAATTCGCACGAGAGGCGATCCCGTTGCGGTTTTGGCTGTTCTGTGAAATTCACGTGACAGACAGGTGGTGTACACGAGCGAACAATTAGAGGACGCGAGCTGTAACATAGAGAACACGAGAGTTGGAAGCATACTCAAGACAAACAGTTGTGTTTTCGTACTTAGGCTCGGTGCACACGAGTGATCCGATGCCTCTTTGAATTCGCATCGGTGCCGCAGGCTTCAATTCGCACGAGAGGCGATCCCTTTGCGGTTTTGGCTGTTCTGTGAAATTCACGTGACAGACAGGTGGTGTACACGAGCGAACAATTAGAGGACGCGAGCTATAACATTGAGAACACGAGAGTTGGAAGCATACTCAAGACAAACAGTTGTGTTTTCGTACTTAGGTTCGGTGCACACGAGCGATCCGATGCCTCTGTGAATTCATATCGGTGCTGAAGACTTCAATTCGCACGACAGGCGATCCCGTTGCGATTTTGGCTGTTCTGTGAAATTCACGTGACAGACAGGTGGTGTACACGAGCGAACAATTAGAGGACGCGAGCTGTAACATAGAGAACACGAGAGTTGGAAGCATACTCAAGACAAACAGTTGTGTTTTCGTACTTAGGCTCGGTGCACACGAGTGATCCGATGCCTCTTTGAATTCGCATCGGTGCCGCAGGCTTCAATTCGCACGAGAGGCGATCCCTTTGCGGTTTTGGCTGTTCTGTGAAATTCACGTGACAGACAGGTGGTGTACACGAGCGAACAATTAGAGGACGCGAGCTGTAACATAGAGAACACGAGAGTTGGAAGCATACTCAAGACAAACAGTTGTGTTTTCGTACTTAGGCTCGGTGCACACGAGTGATCCGATGCCTCTTTGAATTCGCATCGGTGCCGCAGGCTTCAATTCGCACGAGAGGCGATCCCTTTGCGGTTTTGGCTGTTCTGTGAAATTCACGTGACAGACAGGTGGTGTACACGAGTAAACAATTAGAGGACGCGAGCTGTAACATAGAGAACACGAGAGTTGGAAGCATACTCAAGACAAACAGTTGTGTTTTCGTACTTAGGCTCGGTGCACACGAGTGATCCGATGCCTCTTTGAATTCGCATCGGTGCTGAAGACTTCAATTCCGACGAGAGGCGATCCCGTTGCGATTTTGGCTGTTCTGTGAAATTCACGTGACAGACAGGTGGTGTACACGAGCGAACAATAAGAGAACGCGAGCTGTAACATAGAGAACACGAGAGTTGGAAGCATACTCAAGACAAACAGTTGTGTTTTCGTACTTAGGCTCGGTGCACACGAGTGATCCGATGCCTCTTTGAATTCGCATCGGTGCCGCAGGCTTCGATTCGCACGAGAGGCGATCCCTTTGCGGTTTTGGCTGTTCTGTGAAATTCACGTGACAGACAGGTGGTGTACACGAGCGAACAATTAGAGGACGCGAGCTATAACATTGAGAACACGAGAGTTGGAAGCATACTCAAGACAAACAGTTGTGTTTTCGTACTTAGGTTCGGTGCACACGAGCGATCCGATGCCTCTGTGAATTCATATCGGTGTTGAAGACTTCAATTCGCACGACAGGCGATCCCGTTGCGGTTTTAGCTGTGCTGTGAAATTCACGTGACAGAAAGCGAGCTGTAATATCGAGGACACGAGAGTTGGAAGCTTACTCAGGACAAAGAGTTGTGTTTTCGTACTTAGGCTCGGTGCACACGAGCGATCCGGTGTCGGTGTGAATTCGCATCGGTGCCGCAGGCTTCAATTCGCACGAGAGGCGATCCCGTTGCGGTTTTGGCTGTTCTGTGAAATTCACGTGACAGACCGCGAGCTGTAACATTGAGGATACGAGAGTTGGAAGCATACTCAAGACAAAGAGTTGTGTTTTCGTACTTAGGCTCGGTGCACACGAGTGATCCGGTGCCGGTGTGAATTCGCATCGGTGCCGCAGGCTTCAATTCGCACGAGAGGCGATCCCGTTGCGGTTTTGGCTGTTCTGTGAAATTCACGTGACAGACAGGTGGTGTACACGAGCGAACAATTAGAGAACGCGAGCTGTAACATTGAGGACACGAGAGTTGGAAGCATACTCAAGACAAAGAGTTGTGTTTTCGTACTTAGGCTCGGTGCACACGAGCGAGTCTTTGCCGGTGTGAATTCGCATTGGTGCCGCAGGCTTCAATTCGCACGAGAGGCGATCCCGTTGCGGTTTTGGCTGTTCTGTGAAATTCACGTAACAGACAGGTGGTGTACACGAGCGAACAATTAGAGAACCCGAGATGTAACATTGAGAACACGAGAGTTGGAACCATACTCAAGACAAACAGTTGTGTTTTCGTACTTAGTCTCGGTGCACACGAGCGATCCGGTGCCGGTGTGAGTTCGCATCGGTGCCGCAGGCTTCAATTCGCACGAGAGGCGATCCCGTTGCGGTTTTGGCTGTTCTGTGAAATTCACGTGACAGACAGGTGGTGTACACGAGCGAACAATTAGAGGACGCGAGCTGTAACATAGAGAACACGAGAGTTGGAAGCATACTCAAGACAAACAGTTGTGTTTTCGTACTTAGGCTCGGTGCACACGAGTGATCCGATGCCTCTTTGAATTCGCATCGGTGCCGCAGGCTTCAATTCGCACGAGAGGCGATCCCTTTGCGGTTTTGGCTGTTCTGTGAAATTCACGTGACAGACAGGTGGTGTACACGAGCATACAAATAGAGAACGCGAGCTGTAACATTGAGGACACGAGAGTTGGAAGCATACTCAAGACAAAGAGTTGTGTTTTCGTACTTAGGCTCGGTGCACACGAGCGATCCGATGCCTCTGTGAATTCGCATCGGTGCCGCAGGCTTCAATTCGCACGAGAGGCGATCCCGTTGCGATTTTGGCTGTTCTGTGAAATTCACGTGACAGACAGGTGGTGTACACGAGCGAACAATTAGAGGACGCGAGCTGTAACATTGAAGAGACACGAGAGTTGGAAGCATACTCAAGACAAAGAGTTGTGTTTTCGTACTTAGGCTCGGTGCACACGAGCGATCTGTTGCCGTGTGAATTCGCATCGGTGCCGCAGGCTTCAATTCGCACGAGAGGCGATCCCGTTGCGGTTTTGGCTGTTCTGTGAAATTCACGTGACAGACAGGTGGTGTACACGAGCGAACAATTAGAGGACGCGAGCTGTAACATTGAGGACACGAGAGTTGGAAGCATACTCAAGACAAACAGTTGTGTTTTCGTACTTAGGCTCGGTGCACACGAGTGATCCGGTGCCTCTTTGAATTCGCATCGGTGCCGCAGGCTTCAATTCGCACGAGAGGCGATCCCTTTGCGGTTTTGGCTGTTCTGTGAAATTCACGTGACAGACAGGTGGTGTACACGAGTAAACAATTAGAGGACGCGAGCTGTAACATAGAGAACACGAGAGTTGGAAGCATACTCAAGACAAACAGTTGTGTTTTCGTACTTAGGCTCGGTGCACACGAGTGATCCGATGCCTCTTTGAATTCGCATCGGTGCTGAAGACTTCAATTCCGACGAGAGGCGATCCCGTTGCGATTTTGGCTGTTCTGTGAAATTCACGTGACAGACAGGTGGTGTACACGAGCGAACAATAAGAGAACGCGAGCTGTAACATAGAGAACACGAGAGTGGGAAGCATACTCAAGACAAACAGCTGTGTTTTCGTACTTAGGCTCGGTGCACACGAGTGATCCGATGCCTCTTTGAATTCGCATCGGTGCCGCAGGCTTCAATTCGCACGAGAGGCGATCCCTTTGCGGTTTTGGCTGTTCTGTGAAATTCACGTGACAGACAGGTGGTGTACACGAGCGAACAATTAGAGGACGCGAGCTCTAACATTGAGAACACGAGAGTTGGAAGCATACTCAAGACAAACAGTTGTGTTTTCGTACTTAGGTTCGGTGCACACGAGCGATCCGATGCCTCTGTGAATTCATATCGGTGCTGAAGACTTCAATTCGCACGACAGGCGATCCCGTTGCGGTTTTAGCTGTGCTGTGAAATTCACGTGACAGAAAGCGAGCTGTAATATTGAGGACACGAGAGTTGGAAGCTTACTCAGGACAAAGAGTTGTGTTTTCGTACTTAGGCTCGGTGCACACGAGCGATCCGATGCCTCTGTGAATTCGCATCGGTGCTGAAGACTTCAATTCGCACGACAGGCGATCCCGTTGCGGTTTTAGCTGTGCTGTGAAATTCACGTGACAGAAAGCGAGCTGTAATATTGAGGTTACGAGAGTTGGAAGCTTACTCAGGACAAAGAGTTGTGTTTTCGTACTTAGGCTCGGTGCACACGAGTGATCCGATGCCTCTTTGAATTCGCATCGGTGCCGCAGGCTTCAATTCGCACGAGAGGCGATCCCTTTGCGGTTTTGGCTGTTCTGTGAAATTCACGTGACAGACAGGTGGTGTACACGAGCGAACAATAAGAGAACGCGAGCTGTAACATAGAGAACACGAGAGTTGGAAGCATACTCAAGACAAACAGTTGTGTTTTCGTACTTAGGCTCGGTGCACACGAGTGATCCGATGCCTCTTTGAATTCGCATCGGTGCCGCAGGCTTCAATTCGCACGAGAGGCGATCCCTTTGCGGTTTTGGCTGTTCTGTGAAATTCACGTGACAGACAGGTGGTGTACACAAGCGAACAATTAGAGAACGCGAGATGTAACATTGAGGACACGAGAGTTGGAAGCATACTCAAGACAAAGACTTCTGTTTTCGTACTTAGGCTCGGTGCACACGAGCGATTCTTTGCTGGTGTGAATTCGCATCGGTGCCGCAGGCTTCAATTCGCACGAGAGGCGATCCCGTTGCGGTTTTGGCTGTTCTGTGAAATTCACGTGACAGACCGCGAGCTGTAACATTGAGGACACGACACTTGGAAGCATACTCAAGACAAAGACTTGTGTTTTCGTACTTAGGTTCGGTGCACACGAGCGATTCTTTGCCGGTGTGAATTCGCATCGATGCCGCAGGCTTCAATTCGCACGAGAGGCGATCCCGTTGCGGTTTTGGCTGTTCTGTGAAATTCACATGACAGACAGGTGGTGTACACGAGTGAACAATTAGAGAACGCGAGCTGTAACATTGAGGACACGAGAGTTGGAACCATACTCAAGACAAACAGTTGTGTTTTCGTACTTAGGCTCGGTGCACACGAGTTATCCGGTGCCTCTTTGAATTCGCATCGGTGCCGCAGGCTTCAATTCGCACGAGAGGCGATCCCTTTGCGGTTTTGGCTGTTCTGTGAAATTCACGTGACAGACAGGTGGTGTACACGAGCGAACAATTAGAGAACCCGAGATGTAACATTGAGAACACGAGAGTTGGAACCATACTCAAGACAAACAGTTGTGTTTTCGTACTTAGGCTCGGTGCACACGAGCGATTCTTTGCCGGTGTGAATTCGCATCGATGCTGAAGACTTCAATTCGCACGAGAGGCGATCCCGTTGCGGTTTTGGCTGTTCTGTGAAATTCACGTAACAGACAGGTGGTGTACACGAGCGAACAATTAGAGAACCCGAGATGTAACATTGAGAACACGAGAGTTGGAACCATACTCAAGACAAACAGTTGTGTTTTCGTACTTAGTCTCGGTGCACACGAGCGATCCGGTGCCGGTGTGAGTTCGCATCGGTGCCGCAGGCTTCAATTCGCACGAGAGGCGATCCCGTTGCGGTTTTGGCTGTTCTGTGAAATTCACGTGACAGACAGGTGGTGTACACGAGCGAACAATTAGAGGACGCGAGCTGTAACATTGAAGAGACGAGAGTTGGAAGCATACTCAAGACAAAGAGTTGTGTTTTCGTACTTAGTCTCGGTGCACACGAGCGATTTTTTCCGGTGTGAATTCTTATCGGTGCCGCACGCTTGAATTCGCACGAGAGGCGATCACGTTGCGGTTTTGGCTGTTCTGTGAAATTCACGTGACAGACTGCGAGCTGTAACATTGAGGTTACAAGAGTTTGAAGCATACTCAAAACAAAGAGTTGTGTTTTCGTACTTAGTCTCGGTGCACACGAGCGATTCTTTTCCGGTGTGAATTCGCATCGGTGCCGCAGGCTTCAATTCGCAAGAGAGGCGATCCCGTTGCGGTTTTGGCTGTTCTGTGAAATTCACGTGACAGACAGGTGGTGTACACGAGCGAACAATTATAGGACACGAGCTGTAACATTGAAGAGACGAGAGTTGGAAACATACTCAAGACAAAGAGTTGTGTTTTCGTACTTAGGCTCGGTGCACACGAGCGATCCGGTGCCGGTGTGAATTCGCATCGGTGCCGCAGGCTTCAATTCGCACGAGAGGCGATCCCGTTGCGTTTTTGGCTGTTCTGTGATATTCACGTGACACACAGGTGGTGTACACGAGCGAACAATTCGAGGACGCGAGCTGTAACATTGAAGAGACGAGAGTTGGAAGCATACTCAAGACAAAGAGTTGTGTTTTCGTACTTATGCTCGGTTCACACAAGCGATTCGGTGCCGGTGTGAATTCGCATCGGTGCCGCAGGCTTCAATTCGCAAGAGAGGCGATCCCGTTGCGGTTTTCGCTGTTCTGTGAAATTCACGTGACAGACCGCGAGCTGTAACATTGAGGACACGAGAGTTGGAAGCATACTCAAGACAAAGAGTTGTGTTTTCCTACTTAGGCTTAGTGCACACGAGCGATGCGGTGCTGGTGTGAATCCGCATCGGTGCCACAGGCTTCAATTTGCACGAAAGGCGATCCAGTTGCGGTTTTGGCTGTTCTGTGAAATTCACGTGACAGACCGCAAACTGTAACATTGAGGACACGAGAGTTTTAAGCATACTCAAGACAAAGAGTTGTGTTTTCGTATTTAGGCTCGGTTCACACAAGCGATTCGTTGCCGGTGTGTATTCGCATCGGTGCTGCAGGCTTCAATTCGCACGAGAGGCGATCCTGTTGCGGTTTTCGCTGTTCTGTGAAATTCACGTGACAGACCGCGAGCTGTAACATTGAGGACACGAGAGTTGGGCTTCACAACCCCGAGGTACCTAGTGTATTTTTCTGTCTCCGTTGGGTTTACTTTCTTTGGTAAATGTGGGTGTCGCGTCCCCAGTGTCCCATAGCGATCCGTCTCTTTATCTCTTCTCCTATACTGGCCTTTTTGTTGTCTTTTTTCTGGGCTTTTTTTCCTCTCCATCTGGAGCTTCCCCTAATATCTTTAGTTGCTGTTTTCTTTTTTTAACCCCAACGTGTGTTTTTTGTTTGTCTTTTCTTAGTTAGAATAAAAAAATAAAAACCAAAAAATGTAAAAAATAATAAAATGGACAAAAAAAAAGTTTTGTGCTATCTGTCCCCTTCGGAGCCTTCATAGTTACAAAACCGATCTCGACCCACCCAACCTTGACGCTACTGGGTCCTGTACCACTCTTCGGCCTCTCCCTCGAGGGACGCCGCTTGGGCTCGGGAAAGGACCCTGTTGGGGTTTTGTTGGGGGAGAGGAGTGGCGTGCCATGTAGGTAATGGTTGAGGTACGTTCTCCTTAATCTGTCCCAGAGGTAGAGGCCCTTGGTTGCGCTTATCTTCATGGCAGTCGTCGCGAGGTAGCGAGAAATCCTTCTCGATTCTGTCGGGGTTACCTCCCGGCGTCTGTCATTTAGTTGCGAAGAATCCGGCGGTTACACTGGTGACGTTAGAAAAGTGTGGAACGACGGGGTCTGGCGGGGGCCCCGAATCGAACTGGAAGTAATCCGTGGTTATAAAAAGGTTATTATGGCTGCAACTAAAAGTGATTTAGTTACAGCTTCCTGGGCGGATCGCTCTGAGAGCTCATTACTAACTGCTAGTCGGGGACCGAGTACCCGGCCCGTTAATGTAGAAGTAGAAAAAAATACTACTTCATCTCACTCCTCGAGGGAACAAATAATGTCTCGGTGTTTCATTATAAAATGTATAGAGGGCAATTTCTCTACAATATCACCATTCTTAATACAGAAATGTTTACTTTCATCTGTGGGTACCTTAAGATCGGTTAGGAAACTCCGTTCTGGCGATTTATTGGTTGAGGCGTCAACTGAAACACAGGCTGTGCAGTTATTGAAGGTAAAAACATTTGGGAACATAGCCGTATCCGTAACTCCACATGCTTATTTGAATTCCTCTAGAGGAGTAATATCAGAGGTCGATCTTCTCCATGTCACCGAACAGGATATCCTAGAGAATTTAAAGGAACAACATGTGTCGGCTGTGCGTCGAATTACTATTCGTCGGGATGGGATAGCACTTCCTACGAAGCATCTCATCTTGAAGTTCGAGACACCAAGATTGTCATCTTTCATAATGGCTGGGTATCTTCGATGTCCCATCAGGCCATATGTCCAGAACCCCCTCCGTTGCTTTCAGTGCCAACGCTTTGGACACTCGAAGGCATCGTGTCGTGGTTCCATGGTCTGTGCCCGTTGTGCCCAGCCTGGCCATCCCTCCGAGACTTGCAACGGAACACCAAAATGTGTCAATTGCCAAGGTAATCACACCTCTTATTCACGTACATGTCCGAAGTGGATTACTGAAAAGGAGATTCAGACCATAAGGGCCCACAAAATTATATCGTATATGGAAGCGCGTAAACAGGTGGAGGCTAGAACTCCCAGGGTTGGTGTTTCCTACGCTTCTGCTGCCGCCCCGCAAAAAATCATGTGTACAGCCTCTACGCAAACTGATTCGAATCTGCTTTATTGTAGCCCACAGAAAAGTAATAACAATAGGACACCAGCTGTAATACCTTCCGATTCCCAGAATGGAAGGAATGAGAAACCAAAACCTAAATCTCTGAAAAAGAACAATAAAAATAAAACAGGCACACAAACCGCCAATCCAGTAAACTCTTCCAAATCCGGAAACGACGAAATATCAAATTCACAAAATTTACCGCAATCAAAACGTCCAAAAAAACAATCTGAACCCATCCCCGTAAAATTGACTCGCAAAGACTTTCTTAAAAATAGACCAATCACACCTGAGCCTCATGAACTGGATACAGATGAATCCCTTAAGGTTTATGTCTCCCCAGAGGAAGATATGTTAACGGACAGCTCGTCGGATTCGGATGCAGTTGCATCCAATTCCGCTAGCTGATAGTCCGTTTCTTTTCCCTTTCCTTGAAAAAAAAAACTTTCATTATGGCATCTATTATTTCCTGGAACTGCCACGGCTTCCGCAACAAACAAGACAATATTAAAACCTTGATTTCTGACCATAACCCAGCCATTTTCGCACTACAAGAAACATATTTAAAAAACTCCGACAATATAAAAATTCGCAGATACAGCACCGTTAGAAAAGAACGCGATATTGGTGGAAGAGTATCAGGAGGAGTGGCTCTCCTAATATCTCATGACTACTTATCCACTGTCATTCCACTTAAAACAAATTTACAGGCTGTTGCAGCGCGTGTACACATCCGTCAACTCACTACCATTTGCACCGTCTATCTACCACCAAACGAACCGATTAACAGAAACTCTTTGGCTCATCTTTTAACACAACTTCCGGCCCCTTTTATAATAGTTGGAGATTTTAACGCACATAGCCCACTTTGGGGTAGCCCTAACACTAACAATAGAGGACAAGAAATAGAAATATTCTTATCTGACTTCTCACTCTGTGTCTTCAACAATGGTGAGAATACTTATTTTCATCAACCTACCAAAACCTTCCATGCAATAGATCTAGCCATAGGTTCCCCTTCAATTCTGCCCTTTTATAATTTTTGGGTTTCAAATGACTTACACAATAGCGATCATTTTCCAGTTTTTCTCTCCTTGCTGACCGCTGATTCTAATGCCAATTCTTCTCTACCCCGCTACATTTATGACAGAGCTGACTGGCCAACTTTTACATCCCTTGCTATCATCACCAAGCAAATGGTGGTGGGCGATATTAATAGTGCTATTCAAAATATTACTTCTGTTATAATTAACGCAGCTGACGCTTCCATCCCTAAATCCTCTTCTAGAAAGCGTAAAAACAGGAAACCGTGGTGGTCAGAGGAATGTCTTATTGCTAAGAAAAAGCAGCAAAAGGCATGGGGCATCTTTCGCAGATACCCAACAGCAGAAAATCTTATTTCTTTTAAACATGCAAAAGCTAATGCTAGGAAAGTACGGTGACGCAGCCAGAGGGAATCATGGATTAAGTATGTCTCCCATATATCGTATAACACACCGTCTAAACAATTGTGGTCAAAGGTTAAAAAGGCAATGGGCTTATATACGCAACATCCACTTTCTTGCTTAAATCTCAATGGCCAAATAATCTCAGACTTACCAGAAATAGCAAATGCAATAGGCACTTCATTCTCTTCTTCCTCTTCTGCTGCTTCTTATCGTGACTCTTTCTTGAAGTTTAAACAAAAGTATGAAAGCCGTTCTCTGAACTTCACATTTTCCTACAATAGCCCCTTTACTGAAACAGAACTTATTAGCAGCCTTCATAATACTCGAAATACTTCTCCAGGACCAGATGACATTACTTATAATATGCTAAAACACCTTCCTCGTCGTTCCCTTAAAAATCTGCTGTATTTTTATAATAGGATTTGGAATGAACATGTTTTTCCTGCTGCCTGGTACAAAGCTATCGTTATCCCTTTCCGAAGCCCGGGAAAGATGCTACAAATCCTAACAACTATCGACCCATTGCCTTAACTAGCTGCGTCTGCAAACTGCTAGAAAGAATGATAAACAATCGCCTAGTTTTTACGTTAGAGACGAAGAACATTTATTGTTCCATGTCAGAGTGGGTTTAGAAAGGGAAGATCCACCATAGACAATGTAATTGCTCTCGAATCTGACATTAGGAGAGCATTTCTCCTAAAAAACCATTTTATATCAGTTTTTTTTTACATTGAAAAAGCATACGACCGTACTTGGCGTTATGGAATTCTCAGAGATCTTTTTGACTTGGAGTTTCGCGGAAATCTCCCTATTTTTATAAAAAAAATTTTAGCTACCCGACATTTTCAAGTTCGTATTGGCAATGTCATGTCCAACCTTTTTACCCAAGAAGAAGGGGTTCCCCAAGGGAGTGTCCTCAGCGTCACTCTCTTCTCAATAAAAATTAATAATATTTTAAAACAGCTTCCACCTTCCGTGCGGGGAAGTCTTTATGTGGACGACTTACAGATTTGCTGCCAGGGAAAAGACATGCGATTCATTGAACGCCAACTTCAAACTGCAGTTCGACGAATCTTGACTTGGAGTAATGAAAACGGTTTTAAATTCTCACCAGACAAAACCTCTTGTGTGCACTTTTGTCGTAAACGTGGGATCCATCCGGATCCCGAAATTTTCATTGAAGACCAGAAGATAAATGTTATTGATTCTGTACGTTTTTAGGTGTCATATTTGACAGGAAACTAACCTTTCTTCCACATGTTGTACAGCTGCGTAAAAAATGCGAGAAGTCACTTAATATGCTTAAAATTTTGGGAAATACATCTTGGGGAGCTGATCGGACTTCTATGCTCCGCATATACAGATCGGTAATCCGATCAAAGCTTGACTACGCCTGTGCATCTTATGACTCTGCTCGCCAATCCGTCGTACGCAAACTTGACACGGTGCACCACAGTGCACTTCGTCTATGTTCTGGTGCCTTTCGTACTTCACCCGTTCAAAGTCTCTATGTAGATTGTCACGAACCATCTTTATCTCACACTCGTCACCAACTTTCATTGAACTACTTTTTTCGGGTGCTGACTCATCCTACGCGTCCATTACGTGACATCTTACTCGACAGACGGTACGACACCCTCTACAAAAATCGGCCATCCTGCATCCCGTGCTTTGGGTTACGTATGCGTTCTTTGATCGAAAACACCACTCTGGATGATTTAAATGTGTGTGAACGTCCCTTATTTGACTTTCCACCTTGGAAGAAAAAGTGTATACCTCATATTAATCCCTTTCATTATTTTAATAAGAGTGACACTGATTCATCTATATACAAACAGCTATTTCAGTCTCATCGTCATAATTTTTCTAAATATGTAGAAATTTATACGGACGGATCGAAGACAACACATCACGTCGGTTGTGCCTTTGTTTTTAATTCGGATATTCATAGTTTCAAACTTCATTCATCATGCACTGTTTTTACTGCGGAAAATTTAGCCATCAAACAAGCACTTGATTTTATCGCCAATCATCAGAATAAAAATTTTATCATATACTCGGACTCTTTGAGCGTACTCGAGAGCTTAAAGTCTGGCAACAATAGTCATCCTTTGGTCTCATCTGTCATATCTCTCCATCATCGGTTAAAATGTCGTGGTTACAGTATTCTGTTTTGCTGGGTCCCAGCTCATGTTGGAATCTCTGGCAATGAACTTGCGGACACAGCAGCAAAAGATTCCACAACAGTTTTAGATCACCTTATCCCTTTCTCCGACGTCAAACACACCATTAAAAATTTTATTTTCAATAACTGGCGTTCGGTATGGAATCTCCAAGTAGATAATAAACTCCATCACATCAAACCCGTCATCTCTATCTGGCCTCCACTATATCCAAGAAACTTGACGTCATGATCACCCGTCTAAGAATAGGACATACTAGAGTCACTCACAGACATTTGTTGGAAGGGGAAGATACACCAATTTGCTTTCACTGCAACCTTACGATTTTGCATATTTTAACCGACTGTACAGGACAAACCAATTTTTACTCTAAATATTTTGGTTCTGCTTCACTGACCTTAAGGGGATGGTGGACCTTTCACAACGATTTTTGAAATTTTTGCCACAGAGATATGAAACTTTGCTTATATATTCATTAAAGTCTAACAATATTAAACACCTTATAAAATTTTATAGATATTTTTTAAAAAATATTTTATAATTAAAAAATTGAAATTAAATTACCCTTCTTTAAAATGCTCCTTGCGACTCAATTTTAAACTTTTCCCCTTAATTTTGCATTTATATTGCTTATAAATACTTTCTGAACAGAGTTATGTATTTTTTGTACTTTCGTTGAATAATTAATTTTCAGGAAATATTTTTATGCATGTACTCTGAATTTTCTTGAAATTTTTGTACTTTTGTACACTTAAGTTAAACTTGATAACCTTAATGACCTCGAATCCTAAAATGGATACATAACTTTATTTTCATGTATTACAGGAGTCTTTATTATAAATTTCATAAACTTTCGTCAAAAATTATGACGCGAGGAGCATTTTAAAGACTTTCAAATCTGGAAATTACTCATTTTGAGAAAAATACATTTAAAACATGTTTTTTCACCTACCTTTAATACTAACTTTTGTAAAGCCACCAAGTTTTCATTTTACTTTTCACTACATATTTTAAATGCATTTCATTCCAATATTTACATGTTTTTAAAATATTAATACATCCCCCCAAAAAATTCGAATTTTTGCTCGATTTTTTGTAATTTGAAAGTCCACCATCCTCTTAAAAGATCTATTAGGTGAAACACCTCACCCTGCTATTTTCCGTTTTTTGAAATGTACCGGATTTTACCCGTTGATTTAATAATTTTTTCCTTGTTTTCTATCTTTTTTAATTTTTGACTGCAATCTAGATGGGGACCCCCATCTAGATGTTTTGACATTACCACTACTACATGTTGTCTTCCTCGTTCATGTTCTAGAATCATTGTTTTTTCTATTGTTTTCTTATACCTGGCTGTATACTGGATGGGGAAACCCCATCCAGTTTGCTTCTTTTTTTAACTATCGTTTTTCTGGTTTTACCATATGTTTGGCGCAGCATGTAATCTCTGGACCTTGCGCCATTAAACCCCATCCAACCAACCAACCAACCAAGACAAAGAGTTGTGTTTTCGTACTTCGGCTCGGTGCACACGAGCGATCCGGTGACTCTGTGAATTCGCATCGGTGCCACAGGCTTCAATTCGCACGAGAGGCGATCCCGTTGCGGTTTTGGATGTTCTGTGAAATTCACGTGACAGACAGGCGGTGTACACGAGGGAACAATTAGAGAACGCGAGCTGTAACATTGAGGACACGAGAGTTGGAAGCATACTCAAGACAAAGAGATGTGTTTTCGTACTTAGGCTCGGTGCACACGAGCGATCCGGTGCCTCTGTGAATTCGCATCGGTGCCGCAGGCTTCAATTCGCACGAGAGGCGATCCCGTTGCGGTTTTGGCTGTTCTGTGAAATTCACGTGACAGACACGTGGTGTACACGAGCGAACAATTAGAGAACTCGAGCTGTAACATTGAGGACACGAGAGTTGGAAACATACTCAAGACAAAGAGTTGTGTTTTCGTACTTAGGCTCGGTGCACACGAGCGATCCGGTGCCTCTGTGAATTCGCATCGGTGCCGCAGGCTTCAATTCGCACGAGAGGCGATCCCGTTGCGGTTTTGGCTGTTCTGTGAAATTCACGTGACAGACACGTGGTATACACGAGCGAACAATTAGAGAACTCGAGCTGTAACATTGAGGACACGAGAGTTGGAAACATACTCAAGACAAAGAGTTGTGTTTTCGTACTTAGGCTCGGTGCACACGAGCGATCCGGTGCCTCTGTGAATTCGCATCGGTGCCGCAGGCTTCAATTCGCACGAGAGGCGATCCCGTTGCGGTTTTGGCTGTTCTGTGAAATTCACGTGACAGACACGTGGTGTACACGAGCGAACAATTAGAGAACTCGAGCTGTAACATTGAGGACACGAGAGTTGGAAACATACTCAAGACAAAGAGTTGTGTTTTCGCACTTAGGCTCGGTGCACACGAGCGATCGGGTGCCGGTGTGAATTCGCATCGGTTCCGCAGTCTTCAATTCGCACGATAGGCGATCCCGTTGCGGTATTGGCTGTTCTTGGAAATTCACGTGACAGACAGACAGGTTGTGTACACGAGCGAACAATTAGAGAACTCGAGCTGTAACATTGAGGACACGAGATTTGGAAGCATACTCAAGACAAAGAGTTGTGTTTTCGCACTTAGGCTCGGTGCACATGAGCGATCGGGTGCCGGTGTGAATTCGCATCGGTGCCGCAGTCTTCAATTCGCACGATAGGTGATCCCGTTGCGGTATTGGCTGTTCTTGGAAATTCACGTGACAGACAGACAGGTTGTGTACACGA
This sequence comes from Dolomedes plantarius, assembly GCA_907164885.2. Lineage (NCBI taxonomy): Eukaryota > Metazoa > Arthropoda > Arachnida > Araneae > Dolomedidae > Dolomedes > Dolomedes plantarius. Next base: position 127,385,677 of record OU015503.1, read on the forward strand.
GCGAACAATTAGAGAACTCGAGCTGTAACATTGAGGACACGAGATTTGGAAGCATACTCAAGACAAAGAGTTGTGTTTTCGCACTTAGGCTCGGTGCACACCAGCGATCGGGTGCCGGTGTGAATTCGCATCGGTGCCGCACTCTTCAATTCGCACGATAGGCGATCCCGTTGCGGTATTGGCTGTTCTTGGAAATTCACGTGACAGACAGACAGGTTGTGTACACGAGCGAACAATTAGAGAACTCGAGCTGTAACATTGAGGACACGAGATTTGGAAGCATACTCAAGACAAAGAGTTGTGTTTTCGCACTTAGGCTCGGTGCACACCAGCGATCGGGTGCCGGTGTGAATTCGCATCGGTGCCGCAGTCTTCAATTCGCACGATAGGTGATCCCGTTGCGGTATTGGCTGTTCTTGGAAATTCACGTGACAGACAGACAGGTTGTGTACACGAGCGAACAATTAGAGAACTCGAGCTGTAACATTGAGGACACGAGAGTTGGAAGCATACTCAAGACAAAGAGTTGTGTTTTCGTACTTAGGCTCGGTGCACACGAGCGATCCGGTCCCGTTGTGAATTAGCATCGGTGACGCAGGCTTCAATTCACACGAGAGGCGATCCCGTTGCGGTATTGGCTGTTCTTGGAAATTCACGTGACAGACAGGTGGTGTACACGAGCGAACAATTAGAGAACGATGTAGGGTTCGCGTGTTGCTCAGATGCAAATTTCTAGAAGCAGCGCTGTACATGCCAGCCAAAGTGAGTTCGGCGCAGGTGTTTGATCTATTTAAAGGGCACACGCTGAGTTGGCAAAAGCCCAAGACTTTAGTAGCGATACGAGAGAGAGCGAGGCAAGCTTGATGGAAGGTGATAGCGGTGTTTAAATGATAGAGCGTGTATTGGTATTTAGCCGAGGTGGCTGCACGACTTCTAGAATTAGCTCAGAGCCGAGGTTTACGGGTAGTCTGCCTGAAGGATTCATTGCGACCTTTAGTTTCTTAGTACCGCGGGTTGCGGTACTGCTGTGTATTATTTTGGAAGCCCCAAGTCGGGCTATGTTAGTCTGCCTCTACGTAGAGAATAAAGGAGTTATTCAGAAGTAGCCCTCGTACTTTATAATGTGCCTGGACCGTTAGAGATATATAAAAAGAAAGGAAGAAACACATAACGCGAGCTGTATTATTGAGGACACGAGAGTTGGAAGCATACTCAAGTAGTTGATTACTGTCCCGTCCGAAAACATGCACCATTAATAGTGACTGTTCGTGCGGTAGCACCCCCGTGCAGCCCGGAGTACTGAGCCACACCGATACCATTCGCGCCACACGCTCACAGAGCGTCCAGGAGCCAAATTAACATAGGAATTACCGAATTAACTTAGTCAACATTAACTTTAGGAAAGGCCACTCGGGCTAAGGAATTTAGCCTAGAAGGAATCACCACCATACACCATCAAGCCACCTGTGACATTCGGGTTTTGCACCAACCGCGCACCCCAATCATACTTTACATACATAAAAGAGTTATACAGAAAATGGAATATATACAAGAGTAATTACAATCCACTATTAGGAGCTGACCGTTTCGCAGAACGGGATTGCTTCGTCCAAGAGTTTCTTTATCACCATTTTAATAAAGTTCCTACAATAAAAGTCCATGTAGAACATGTTCTTGGTCCAGTTTGTTGCCCCAGATGGCAACTTTCTTCTTTGCGCGTCCCACTCGCTGCACTCGAAGATGCAGTGGTCTGGCGATTGGATAGATCCGCAACTGCAAGTGTTGGGCTTGTTATGGAACCTCTCTTGGTAGGTTCCGAAGCACCCATGACCCGTTAGGGCCTGGTTGGCGAGGAAGTCCGCACTGAGTCTCTTGAGCGAGACCTGCTTGAAGACGTCGTAGACCCTTCTCCCCTTGGGGGAGAGGTCCCACCGATCTTGCCAGGAGATGATCCCTTCTCGGATCAGGAGCCTCTTCACCTGCCTCTTGCAGGACTTAACATGAGTGGAGACGACATCCAGCTCGGTAGCTGCCTTGGCCAGCTTGTCTACCGCTTCGTTTTCCAGGTTACCCACGTGGGCCTTGACCCAGTGGAGATGGACTTGCACCCCCTAGTCCAAGATGGATGCTTTTAGCATGCCCGTGTGTTCTCCTTTACTCCCAAGAGCCCTTAGTGCTTGTATGGTACTCCTGGAGTCGGAGTTATAGGTCTATCTCTCGTTTTCCGTTTTTGTTTGCATGGTCAATGGCCATGACAATGGCTCTTACTTCCGCCACATAAGATGTGGCATTATCTGAGAGTCGCTCTTTACAGCTATGGACTTCTCTACCATTTTCAAAGAGAATGAAGGCAGAGCCTACTTTCCCGTTTAACTTTGAGCCATCCGTGAAATAACTGGAGGATATCCTGGCCTCCCTGCTAAAGTCCCATTCAATTCTTGAGAGGTTATCTACATTGCTGATAACCTTCTTTTTTACGCAGTAGTTATCTGCGTTGTAGGTTTGCCCCTGGACCTCTATCTGAGATCCCTTGTGGTGGAGCGTGTAGAGCTTTTGCTCCATCTTGGCTTTGATGTCTAGCAGGAGGCACCCTACTGGTACGCATAAGGCGTCAGTTGAAACTGTCCTGTAACACTTGGTTATCGCCAGGAGAAAGGGCCTTTGTGCCTGCACCATACCTAAGGTTGATTCTGTTCGTATCTCTGTACCAGCTCTCCGCCCCGTAGAGTAGTATCTTCTCCACCACCAGAAAGTAAATGTCTTTCAAGACTTTTGGGCTAAGTCTCCATGTTTTTCTTGAGTGTCTCGCTATTTTGTGAAAGAGCTTTAGCGCTATTTCTTTTGCCCCGTCAATGTGGGTGATCAGAGATAGATTTTTATCTAGGGTAACCCCAAGATATCTGATTGCTTGTCTGTATTTATTGGGTTCATTGCCCATCTTGATTGTGGGACGTCTTGTGACATTGCCCTTCCAGGGGAAGATCGTGTACTCGCTTTTTGCCAAGTTGAATTTCAGCTTGTTTTTGCTTGCCCAATTGAGGCAGAGGTTAAGTACCTCTGTGCACGTGTCCGTGAATTTATATATCTTTGGGCTGCTAACCAAGATAATGATGTCATCGGCGAACGCCTGCATATGCACCTTGTTAGATGCAAGTCTACTTTTTAATAACTCATTTATTAATACAAGCCAGAGAATCGGACCCAGGGATGAACCTTGTGGTACACCCACATTGTAGTTCCACCTGGTGTCCCTGAGATTGACAGTTCTGCTGGTAAGGAAACTTTTAATTATTTCCATGAGTTCCATGAGTAGCCAGTTCAGCTATGATGTTGCCTTTCTGACCCGAATTGAAAGCGTTGCTGATGTCGAGGGTTATGGCGCACGTATGTTCTTGTGCTGCTCTAATACGATCAATTTTATCCAGCACTTCCTGAATGGCGTCTGCCGTGCTGATGTTCCTCCTGAAGCCAAATTGTTTGTTCGATATGTACTCAAGACAAAGAGTTGTGTTTTCGTACTTAGGCTCGGTGCACACGAGCGATCCGGTGCCGGTGTGAATTCGCATCGGTGCCGCAGTCTTCAATTCGCACGAGAGGCGATCCCGTTGCGGTTTTGGCTGTTCTGTGAATTTCACGTGACAGACAGGTGGTGTACACGAGCGAACAATTAGAGAACGCGAGCTGTAACATTGAGGACACGAGAGTTGGAAGCATACTCAAGACAAAGAGTTGTGTTTTAATACTTAGGCTCGGTGCACACGAGCGATCCGGTGCCGGTGTGAATTCGCATCGGTGCCGCAGGCTTCAATTCACAGGAGAGGCGATCCCGTTGCGGTTTTGGCTGTTCTGTGAAATTCACGTGACTGACAGGAGGTGTACACGAGCGAACAATTTGAGAACGCGAGCTGTAACGTTGAGGTCACGAGAGTTGGAAGCATACTCAAGACAAAGAGTTGTGTTTTCGTACTTAGGCTCGGTGCACACGAGCGATCCGGTGCCGGTGTGAATTCACATCGGTGCCGCAGGCTTCAATTCGCACGAGAGGCGATCCCGTTGCGTATTTTGGCTGTTCTGTGAAATTCACGTGACTGACAGGAGGTGTACACGAGCGAACAATTTGAGAACGCGAGCTGTAACGTTGAGGTCACGAGAGTTGGAAGCATACTCAAGACAAAGAGTTGTGTTTTCGCACTTAGGCTCGGTGCACACGAGCGTTCCGGTGCCGGTGTGAATTCGCATCGGTGCCGCAGGCTTCAATTCACACGAAAGGCGATCCCGTTGCGGTTTTGGCTGTTCTGTGAAATTCACGTGACAGACAGGTGGTGTACACGAGGGAACAATTAGAGAACGCGAGCTGTATCACTGAGGACACGAGAGTTGGAAGCATACTCAAGACAAAGAGTTGTGTTTTCGTACTTAGGCTCGGTGCACACGAGCGATGCGGCGCCGGTGCGGCACCGCAGTTGCGATTAGAAGTTATATGGAAAATGCGTTAAATAGAGATTCCCCTTTTAATATGCTTTTAACTACACAAAACAGATTGTAAATTCATAAACACAAAATATTATTTAAAAAAGTAATTAATCGCATCTTCATTTTGAAAATTAATATTTATTTGTTTTATATATCTTACACATAAAAAAAGAAATCTGCAAGAGAAAACAAGAATAAAACAAAACATTGACCAGGAATACACTGTATTTTCAATTAAAATAATAATATTATATAACAATTAATGAATTTTAATGAAATTGGGTTAGGAGACTGGTAAAATATTATGCCATAAAAGATGCAGCATTTGATCTCCCTTTCCTAAATCCAATCCCCAATAATATTAATTTATCGCTTTAAAACCTTAGCCACGGAACTTCCCATCAATGGCATGTCTTTGCGATTTCTTCAATTCCGAATTCAGGTGTGGGTTAGCTTTCTGAGCCCTAAATCTGCTGACTCTACAAATAATAGCCTCAGTTAAATATCAATGATCACCATAAAATGAAAGAATAAGTTTGAAATGATCATAAATATTTTGTGTTACATGAGGTGTAACTGCCTTCCTCTAAAAATAAAAAATGGGTGTAGCAAAGTTGACAATGAGTTAGCCAATTGTAGCCGTTCCGTTCTTTTGTTCATTGGCTAAGTGAGTACGGACTCAGGTGAATGAAGACCAACTCCTTTTATTTAAAGAAATTTAAAACTGGAGACAAAACAGTGAAAAAAAATTTAAAAACAAAACAAGACAAAATAAACAAAAAAAAATTTTGTTTACGCACGGAAACAAAATAACCAATGCATCCGACATTTTGAGAAAGATGGAGAAAAAAGTATTGGATCACAAGAAAAAGTTTGTTAAACAGAGAATGCACTTCCCTATTTGGAGGTTATTTTACGAAGAAATTCGCAAAATGTTCTTGGTTCCAAGGAAAAGTTCGCAAAATAGAGAAATTCGCAAAATAGAGGTTCGTTAAATAGAGGTCCGACTGTAAATGCGAAAGTTTTGAGAATATATATATATATATATATATATATATATATATATATATATATATATATATATATATATATATATATTTATTTATTTGCGAATAAATGCGAGATTTTATACATCGTAATTTTTTTTTCGAAATTTCGATATTTTTTATGCGAAATTTACGTACCCCTAGTCTTAGTGATGGCATTCTGATCCTACAGGCAGAGAAGTATGGAAATACGGGAATAAATCATAATATAATCATCCACTAAAAATCTATTAATGTATATGTATACATATATATACATATACATTAATAGTTTTTGAAGTACTTCGTACTAAGAGCTTGTATACAACCAAATGTTGACCCGCTGAACAAGTTAAAATACGATAAAGCTCGAAAAACTGTCCGATGACTTCTGATTAAAAACGCAGAGAGATGAAAGATCGTCAGCTGAGAATTTTATTACTCAGCTCGTATTTTTAACTCCGGCTAACTTGAATTGGCCTTCGCTTAAACAGACCAAAATTGTATTATAGCGTAAGAGGATGAAAAATGATTTTCACCGCGTGATTTTGAAAATGCTCTCTAGCGCAACCAGCAGTGGCGCCGGAAAGGGAGGCAAGAGGGGGCGCTTGCCCCCCCCCCCCCCCTAAAAAATTGAATTTTTTTGTTTCTACTTAGCTAGCGCTCGTACAATATTAGAATTTTCATTTAAAATAACAAAACTGAATACTAAATTGCAACCTCACACTCGTTAACGCAAGCGCGATAAACGTCATTCCATATACGCAGGAGCGATTAATCGCCAATTTCAAGTACGCAAGCGCGTTTAAACGCCAATTCCAGACGTTTACTTTTGCGATTCAAAAGCAACCCTACACGATGTTTTTTCATCGCGAAAGGGAATCTTGAATCCGATGCATTTGAAACGCGTACACGTTGACGTGTGATAGGTATTATATAACATAAAATAACATAAAAGTTTATTTTTTATAACCATATATATGTATTTTTAATAATAAAGATGTAAAAGTTTTAATCTATTTTACCCCCCTCTATATTTGACTCTTCCGGCGCCACTGGCAACCAGGTATATTTTTTTACCTTAATTTCAAATTTCAATAGTAACAGCGTCACACACACGCAAAATTTCCCCACATTATAGTAACTATAATTTACGCAAGTCCGATAAATCTGTATTATGACACCGAGTATGTGTTTTCTGTAATGAGCTTTTCACCATGACCTAGCGAGTTAGCCAATTGTAGCCGTTCCGTTCTTTTGTTCATTGGCTAATGTCGTACAGAAGAAAACACAACATACATGACACCAGGTAGGAAAAACTTCACGCGTGTTTAAGTGAGTGAAAGCAAATAAGTAAGATGCATGTGAAATATAATTATTAGACTTTTGAATATTCTTACTGTTATCATTCATCCTATATTCATGAAATATAGGATGTATCCTATATTGCTAAATCAAACAAAGCGTTACGCACTATACTTCTGTAATATCCCAAGTTATTAAAGACTGATATATCACGAGGTGTTAATAGATACGTAAGAAAAAGGTGCTCAACTTAAGAATTTTACTTTCAATCTACAGAGGCTGTTCGCACATTTTTTAGACGATTTTGGTAAGCGGTAATAAAAAATCGCTTGCTGCAAAAGAAATTGCAATTTCACTATGTTTTTAAAAGTCAAAATTATCGTCTGCGGCTTGAAAGGTTTGTTTTTATTCAAAATGGCGTTTTTAACAAAGCAGTGGTTCGAAGGCTACATTTATGCTCTTTCCGAAGAGAAATATGCATACTCCGTTATCCAAAAACGATGTGAGAGTCATGGTTTTGTGATATCTAAAGCGTCGATGGGTAATATCGTCAACAAGAAAGGAAAAAACCGTCAAATTGGAGCCTCAAGTGGGACAAAAATTCCAAACAATTATCCAAGGAAAAAACGGACATCTTCGACTATTGCAAAGGTACGTTGTTTAATGTTAAAAGAAAATCCCACTAGTCAAAGGACAGTTGCAAAATCATTATAATGCTCGGTGTCCACTGTAAACAAAATGATAAAGTTTAAATTTAAATCTTAAGAAAGTGAAAAAACGCAATGTGCATCGTCTTCTTCCAAATCATATCGCTGAACGCAGGACACGCTGCAGAATTCTATATGAGAAACACTTATCCAAAGAAAAATGGAAAACAATTGTCACAATAGATGAATCATGGGTATATTTAAATAATTGCAACAAAAAAAGAGCCATTTATTATCATAAAAGGGGAGAAAAGAATTTAAGTACATGGTTCAAAGAATCGAAAGAAAGTTTTTCTAAGGGATTCATGATTGTTGCTGGTTTTTCTTATAATGGCAAGTTAAAAATAAAGAGAGTGGAAAAAAATGTCAAGATTAACTCCAAATACTATGAGGAACATATTTTATCGCCAATTTTTCTGAATTAAAATACCATCGCTTTACCCACAGTGCCATCAATCTGTGAGACTCCATCAGGACAAAGCTAGCAGTCACACATCAAAATCCACTGTAAATTTTCTAAAAGAAATGGAACAGGAAATTGGTATCAAGGCTATACCCTTCACTGATATTCCTACTAAATCTCCCGATGTATCACCTATGGATTTTTGTGCTTTCGGACTTTTAAAATCTGCATTATCCAAATGTCGTCCCAAAACCCTTACAGGACTCTGGAAAGCTGTTCAGGAGGAATGGGATAGAATACCTCTTCTGACACTTGAAAAGTCATTATTATCCTGGAAATTGCGGTGTCGAAAGATAGTTCAGAATAAGGGATGTCAAATAGAACATTTAAAACACAAGAATTTTATGTAATTTAGTTTTGTGAATACAATATACATCGTCTAAAAAATGTGTGAACAGCCTCTGTATATATGAAAAAAAAAATTATTTACTTAATGGGAACTTTTCGGGAAGGGTACCCTCCCTCGAACACTTTTTTTACACACTGTATATATATATATATATATATATATATATATATATATATATATATATATATATATATATATATATCGGGTGGCCATAATTAAAGTGACAGTGCTCACGGTGTTCTGTAGCGCGATCTATTTGCGAGAATGACGCCACATTTTGTAGGAAGATTAAACAAGACGGGGGACGAAGGATTCCGCGAAAAAATAAATTAGTTCCAAAAGTTACCGCTAGGGTAATATTTGGAGCTGTGTAATAGAGAATAGAGTGTTAACAAATGCAAATTAATACGGAATAAAATTACCTTTTATTATGCATATTTTCTTATTTAGTTCAAGTGCAATATGGCAACACTTTTAAAAAAGCGTAAAATCTACATAAACACCGATAAAGTCTCGTGATCTGCAATATCACGTACGTTGAGCAGAAGAAGAAGTTCTTTATTCAAATTTCACGTTACATCCATTGGCACAGTGCCAGCTGCTTGGGTTTTAAAAGGCAATGTGTTACGTTTCGAATCAATCGGATTGAAAGTTTATGTGCAATGTCTCCTTCTTTAGTCGAGCGTGCGTTACTGGTCAAATTCTTTTACCTCAACCAGTGCAACGCGTCAGCCGCTCTTCGTGCTTTTAGAACGCACAAAAAAATGCGTAAAGGTAACGGTCCTGTGTCAGTTAATGGGCTAAAAGCAATGGTTGCGACGTTTGAGAAAACAGGTTCTCTGAAGGTTCAGTCAGGCAGAGGACGAAAACCTGTACCACAGGATACAATCGAAGCAGTTGCCACGGCGATTGTCGACAGAGGACCAGACAATATTGCTGCCACCTCTAGCGCTCGTGGATTAGCTCGGAATATGGATATGCCTTACAGTACGGTATGGAAAATCTTACGAAAGATTTTCAACTTCTATCCGTACAAGATCAGCCGTGTACAGGAGTTACTGTACCCCGACCATGATAAGCGATTGACTTTTGCTCTCACCTTTCTTGCCAGAATGGAGGTGGATGATGCTTGGCCGTGGAAAATCTTATGGGGAGACGAGGCCCACTTTTACCTGCATGGAACTGTGAATACCCAGAACTGCCGAATTTGGGATGACAAATCACCACATGCAGTCACAGAAATTCCCTTACATTCACCAAAGGTAACTGTTTGGTGTGGGTTCACAGCGGAATTTATCGTAGGTCCATTCTTCTATGAGAACATTACCCCGACAGGACCGGAAACCTGTTCTGTTACTGGAGAGAAATATCGCCACATGTTGAACAGCTTTGTCATTCCGGCACTTCAGCAAAGACAATGCCTGGGGGAAATCATTTTCATGCAAGATGGAGCCCCTCCACACGTTGCTGTACGGGTGCAACAGCTGCTACGATAGAAATTCACAACAGAAATAGTCATTAGCCGCTACTTTCCAACTGCATGGCCACCTCGGTCGCCTGATCTTACCCCATGCGACTTCTGGCTATGGGGTTACAAGGAGGTCTATCAAGGAGTGGTCCAGGACCTGGCTACGTTGAAGGATAACATATCACGGACTGTACGGGAGATTCCTGCAGACATGTTACTTTCTGCTGTTGTGCATACTGTGCACAGAATGCAATATGTGGTCCACAACAACGGCAGCCACATTGAACCTCATTTGAATGCAAAATAAAAGGTAATTTCCGTATTGATTTGCATTTGTTAACACTCTATTTTCTATTACACAGCGCCAAATATTCCCCTAGCGGTGACTTTTGGAACTAATTTATTTTTTCGCGGAATCCTTCTTCCCCCGTCTTGTTTAATCTTCCTACAAAATGTGGCGTCATTCTCGCAAATAGATCGCGCTACAGAACACTGTGAGCACTGTCAGTTTAATTATGGCAACCCGGTATATATATATATATATATATATATATATATATATATATATATATATATATATATATATATATATATTGTTAAGTTGAATAAATGAATTCATATTAAATACGCACTTGAAAAATCAACATGTTTTCTCTTGAAAAGTACGAAAATCCATACTATGGTTTCCGTGTCAAAACCCTAAGCTTTGCGCGCGCGCCATCTATTGGCGGCGACGAAATGTGAGACACATTTTTAACACTGAGCTTCCCCTCCTGTAGCTTCATGCTTTTAAACAAGAGTGATGAAAATAATGAATTTATATTTAATTTTACGGATCATTCTTTAAAAATTTAGTTTGAATCACGTCATCAGTTTTTTTTTTTTTTTTTCATTTGAACTTGTGTTAGATACTTTCCTAATAAACGCTTTTCATTAAATAAATCTTTAATGAAATAGTTGGCAACACACCAATTGCTTCAATTGCGGGGGAATTTAATTTATGATTTTCTTAAACATTCCTGCTATAGTCTGTGAAAGTTAACGAATTTAATGGACTATGAGGCGTTGTAGTAAAGGGCATTTCGGATTAGAACCCGAAGAAGCTATAGGAATTCCTTTACGAGAATTTGACCAAAGCGTAATAGAAGATGTAAAAGCAAATTATTATTAATTTTTAAACTACACAGTGTTCTTCTGCCCAGGGGCACTCAGCGTTCATAATTGGGCCCTTTAAAAACCTACTGACCATTCTAGAGATATAATATTTCTTACTTCCACCATCATTTACGTAAATGTCTATCATATATTTCATCACCTAAATTTTACTGCATAAATAAATGGAAATTTACATTCTGTTTTTGTAGTTATGGCTGTAGTTTTACTTCTAGACAACCATTTTCCTCATTAGTAACAATAAGATAAATATATGATTGGATCATTCATAGTTTAAACTATAAGAAACATGTTGATTTTTTAAAGCCTTCTCTAATTCATAACATTAAAATTTTGTGGAATGAACTTGGCAATGTTCATCAATTGTGTTGGAGAAATTACTTAGCACAATGTGTATGGAATACATCCACTTTTCATCAGAAAATATTAAATATACATGGTGATTAAAAGTAATAATATTATATACATATATATATAAATTAAAAATTATGAAGCATATTCTAAGAACATGTTATGCTAAACGCATAGCTTCATCACCCCACGGGGTTACGAATACAGAATACTAACAGTATTTCAAAACTTATCTTGTTATACTTGATGTCAGGATTAATATTACCCTTAAATATTATCTCAGGTTTCCCACCAAAAGTGAGAGTCCTGTGAGTCATTTTTTGTTTCAATCAAAAATTTCTGAGAATGATTCTTATCTCTTTATATATCATGAAATAGTTGCTCTTAAGCAAACTGGTAGAAATTTGAAATCATTTTTAGCCTGTTGATCATTGATTTTCTAGCTGTCCTCTAAAAGATAAATTATTTAACCAAGGAAATCCAAACCCATACTTATATTCATAAAACATAATTTTAACTTGTAGATTTCAAAAATCCTATATTAGTAAATTTTCCCTGCTTTTCAAATGCAATTTTACGAATGCTTGCAGAGTAACAATAGCGGATAATAATTGTAGAGTTTTGTCAATCATCCAAAATAACTGTTTATTTACTCATTTCTCGAGAGTTATGATTTCAGACATTATATTTTGTAACAATTTAATAATTAACTTTATTGTGATTTTATTCTGTTTCTCAGTAATCTCATAAAAAGTTGTATGAAGTTTTTTTCCCACAAACATTTTAGGATATTTATTGTTAACCATTTTGGTGATGCTCTGAATTTTTTTTCTTATATTACAGACTTATTGTGTCATCAGTAAGCAATGGGGACAAACTTATGTAAACAGATTTAGTCGTCTGCCTACACTGTATTTATTTCATCCTTATAGCTCCTTTAGAAGAGCTGCAATAGCAGTTACTACACATGTGTATCCTTTATGTCGTCGTTATTGTTGTATATTAATAATTTAGTTATAATCTTTTAAATTATAAGGGCTAGTAGGAAGTTTATTATTTAAAACAAAAACATACAGCTCCTTAAAATTCATCATAAAAATTTAAATTAGCAACTAGTTTAAACTTATAATCAAAATTCATCATTACTGGCCAAGGAGCATTAGGGGTGATTGTTACCAAGTACAATTCACAAATGTAATTGAGATCTGTCCATGGAAACAATAACTATGTTCTCCAATCTGTGATGAGGAACATAAATTATTAGCTTGAAAAATTTACCAGTTTAAATTTTTTGTTGGGGATTTTAAGAAGTGTGTGTTTTTGTTTTAGCATCCTTCTCAAATTTCATTTCAGAAATAAGTTTGTTATTTATTCTTTAAGAAACTTATACAGGAAATTTTTTTATTTAATTTTCAAATACATATATTTTTCTTAATTTGGTTTTAGATGCTATGATATATGCCTGATAGTAATTGTTTTCTCAAATTTGATTGATTTGGCCAGCCCTAATTCATTACCTTTGCTTTTCGAGTTAGTATGTTTTAAGAGATAAATTTTATAGGTTAACAGTGCTCTATTCAGAATTTCTTTGTTTATGTAGTGTGATATACTATGTATTTCTCTAAAGTTATAACTTACTGAATTTAATTTTTTTAAGTATGTATATAGTGAAATTTTATAATTCAGTTAAACTTAGAAATAAATTATTGGTAGATTTCTGATTTCAAAGCACCAAACTAAATAAGTGTATCTGTTAGGATCTGTAATTGTACAAAGTCACAGCCAGTTCTTTGGACTCTTTTCTTTTTTGTTATCTATTAACTCACTGCAACCATAATTTTATTTCTGAGAAACATATTAAACACAGTGAAATTTGCTAAACGGATATTAGTAGAGACAGAGGAAATAGAAATTTCAAGTTTATGCCGTTTTTTAAAGACCTGATAAATGTAACAAGCAGTACCTGATAAATGTTTAGAATTTTATTACCTTGTAGAGTTTGTATAAGAAATATGTATTTTTTTTTTTTTTTTCAATTATACTGGTACCTCAACTTACAAGTTTAATTTGTTCCATGATGGAGCTCATAACTCGAAATACTCGTATTTGGAATCAATTTTCCCCATTGAAATGAATGGAAATGCCATTAATTCGTTCCGGGCTCCCCCGAAACACTGCAATTTTTTGTTACATGTTTTTAAATAAGCAAAATGTGTTTATAAATGACGAACATTGTATAAAAACGCAATACAATAGAATGTACTGCAATAAATTTGTTTTATTAAGTGTAATGTACAACATTTACCTTGGAGATCAGACTTGAAGATGCTGATGGAAGAGGAGGAGAAAGGCTGAGCTGAAAAATTAAATCTTATTCATTGATTTTTTACCTTTTTGCCCCGCTTTCCTCACTTTCGCTTTTATTACCAGCTACTCTCTTAAAGTGAATGAGTGACACATGGAATCTGGGCGATTGTTGCATCATTCACAGTGGCTGTAATGTCCAGATTCTTCTTTCTGAGAATCCAAATAATGTTTTCTCAGAATCTGTAGAAGGGTGAGAGCTTGCGATCCTAGGATCAAGGTCATCCCATCCCCTAGACCCACTGGGGAGTTCCAGTGTGGGGGAAGGAATTGAAGCTATCTCTCTGCAAGAGAGGTTGAGTGCTGTTTGGTTTCGGAGGGTGACTCAAGTTTATGCAGAGCAAGCTGCCCCGGGTGGTAATTGTTGAGTGTTAATCTCTGGGTTTAAGACTGGATAGTAGTCTCAGAATAATATTATATAATTGTATAATAATTGTACATAAAGGTTGTAAATATTATATGCTTCTTGTGTTCTCATTTGATGAGCACGTAACATGGCATTCGCTGCTTAAACTAGCAGTGGGATATCTGAAGTTTGCTCGTAACTTGAAGCAAAAAATCTAATGCTTGTATCTCAAAAAACTCGTGAGTCGAGGTACCACTGTACTGTTTGTTTAAGTTTAGTCTTGTTATTATGTTCCTCAAAGCAATTTATTTATTTATTTTTTCTGCAGGCGTGTGACTTTAATATTTTATGTGTCAGAGGCCGTGTATGAAACTGTTGGAAGAGGATTTATATTTGGATCTTATGCCTATCTTAAGAATCCTTGGATGTGTTTGGATTTTATTATAACTGTACTAAGGTTGGAAAAATTGAAATATTACTTACCTGTAAAAAATATTATCTACTGATATATTTTTTTAACCTTAAATATATTCAATTTGGCATTTGAGCATTTTTATATAAAACCATCTATTTACCTATGGAATTAATTTTTATTAGATTAAATTAAAGCAAAATCTCCTGTGTATAAATGTTGATTATTTTAAGATATTTATACATAACTGTGTGTATATATATATATAGATAGATAGATATATACACACACAGTGGTGCCTTAGTACTCATCGTTAATTGGTTCCTTAAGGCAGAACGAGTACTGAACGAATTTTTCCCATAAGGAGTAGTGTAAATTAAATTAATTCATTCCTGAAAACAAGAAATTTCATATTTTATTGGGCAATTTATTAATTGATAGGTTTGTTTTTTATACAAAATCTTACTAGATAGACATAATTCAAAACAATAAATTGATAAAATAAAATAAAATTTATCTTCATTGAAAGGAGTCGATGGCTTAATGGGATAGTGGTGAAGTAGAGGATCAGAGGGTTTATTGCTTGGAAGGGGAGTCTCTTTCCAATGAAACATGAGACGCTTGCACCTAGAATTCTTTCGCTTTTCTGTCTCTTAATACCACCAATCCCAGTTGTAGACTCAGATTTAGGGAGTTTTACTACAAACCTATTAAGACACTCGCTTCTGCCTGTGTTTTTGAAGTGAGACATTGTTTGATCATTAAACAAGTCCACATTTTGGCTTGCTATAACTTTGTCAAGGTGATACTTTTGAACAAAATTTTGTAATTAAACCCATGTAGAACACATTTCAGCATATGTGACGAGTACCAAGCAAATGTCGAATACGGAAACAATTTTTTCGCATCGAAATGCGATGAGTACAGAGTCCCTATAATAATGGACTGGATGTCAGTAAATTTGAATAAAATGCAACTGCATGTCAGATTTTATGCAAATCCAGTGCTCACACTTGACCTGTTAAGGTTAAATATGATATGCGAAGTGGTAACATTATTAGTTCTGTGTGAAATTTTGACAATATGTCGAAATGAAGGTGATTTTGAAAGAGGTGTCTCATGAGTGGCAAGTCTGTTCATACAGTTGCGGTAGAATTATCACAGCAACAGTCAACTGTTGGTGATGACTACGGGAGTCGGGAAACGAATTGCACATGTTGGTCTTTCTGAAGTGTGAAGAAACCACTCCAAATCATCAACAGTGAGTTCAACAGGCAGCAGAGATTATGGTGCACCTCAACACTTTGCGGAAAGAACTGCATGCTTTCAATATCCACGGATGTACACAAGCCAAACATGAACCCATCCAACGAAGCTGGCAGACTCAACTTAACTGTGGACCACTGGAAAACTGTTTTATGGAGCGACTAGTCCAGTCGGATGAGCGTGCTTGGGTTTGGCAAATGTCTGTCACCTGAGTGCATCGTTCCAACTCTCAAGTTCAGTGGTGATGGTGTACTTGTTTACGGGTGTTTTTCATGGTATGGCCTGGGACCTTTGCATGTTGTTCCTAATAAACTGAACGCCAGTGCCTACATGAACATTTTGGACAATTGGATTCTTCCTACATTCTGGCAATTTTATGGAATAGATGAATGTTACTTCCAGGACGACAATGCTCCATGTCACGTTACAGCCTGTATCAAGATACGGATGTAAAACGTCTTTCCTGGCCTTCTCAGAGTCCTGACCTAAACCTCGTAGAATATTTATGGAGTGAGTTAGAGGGACGTTTTTGGATCAGGGAACCCCGTCTGAAATCTACAGCTGAACTTGCGACATTCTTACCGCAGGAATGGACACAAGTACCCATAGCTGTGTATCAAAACCTTGTTGAAAGTATGCCCAAAAGGGTTGCTAGTATAATTGCAACACGTGGGAGACCATCCCCCTATTAAATCATTGATTCTTTCCCTTATACCATTACATCTTGTTGTCCAGACCATTATTGTAGGGTAGTATATATATATATATAGTAAAAATTGCTTATAAGAACACCGGTTATAAAAACATATCGCTTAAAAGAACGGAATTATTATTTCCCGGCCAATTCTCATGTGTAATGATGTATACAAAATCCGGTGATAATAACATCCTTAATAAGAACATATCGCTTTTAGTGACTTAAAATTAATTGGTTTCTGGGAAAATATATCGCTTATAAGAACATGTTAATTGTAAACGGAATTTCCAGTTTAGAAAACAGTGAAAAAAATGGAGCATTAGCCAATGAATTAATGGTTAGTCATGCCACGATTTCAAATATATTTAAGAATAGAGAAAAATTAAAAGAAAAATTTGAAAAAGATCGGACTAATATTAAGAAACTTGGAAAAAGTCCACATGCTGACATAGAAGAAGCCCTTTTGCAATGGTTTAAGATTCAAAGGAGTGCCAACATTCCCCTAAGCGGACCGATTTTGCAAGTGAAAGCAAAAGAATTTGCGAAGCTCTTTAAAAAATATGATTTTGTTTGTTCAACTTCGTGGATCCAGAGATTTCTTGAGAGGCATTTCATTGTGTTCGGGAGAATCAGTGGAGAATTGAAGGCCGTGACACCAGGAGTTTCTGATGACTGGCTTAAAACCGTTTGGACCACGTTAAGAGAAGGCTATGAAGACCATGAAATCTTCAACACTGATGAAACTGGCCTGTTTTATAGGATGACCCCGGATAGGACGTTGTGTTTCAAACACGAACCTTTGATTGAACATGAACCTTTTAACCATTTTTTGAATGTCATGTTTCAGGTGTAAATAGAAATTATGTAACAGTGAATTTGGTATTTTTAAGTTATCTATCGGATATAAAAACTATCAATTATAAGAACCAGTTTTTAAAGTACCTGGATGTTCTTATAAACGATTTGTACTGTGTATATATATATATATATATATATATATATATATATATATGCATAGATAAATACATAGGTATAGAATAATGTATAAATATTTATAAATGAGCTGTTATTTTTTAAAGTGGTACAAGTCCATTTTTTCATGTATTGAGATATTTAAGGGTTTCCATTTGAATTGATTTAAAAATATTGGCAAACATTAAAGAATTTGAATGATGTTTTTAACAATGTACACCTTTTAAATTTTATTATGAAATAATAATTATTAAAATTATTTTTAAAAATAAAGGAATTTTTTAGCTCCAAATGGACTTGTACCACTCTCAAAAATAACATATTGTAAGAAGTAAAATCAAGTGGAAATTTAAGTCCATATTTTCATAGACATTATCTTCACTGAAATTGATTTTTTAATGTAAAATATAATAATTAAAAGGAAGACATGTAAATATACAAATAACCAAGTTTATTAAGAAATAATTTCAGTTATATTAAAAAGACGATATAAATAAACAAGTGTAAAATGTAAATTACTTCATTAAGATAAGTGAAAATTTTAGAAAAATTATGTTTTAAACTTATTTCTCCTTTACAGTCAGCAGAGCGAAGTATTGATGGTAATTATGTGGTGTGTAAGGCAGTAAACTCATCATATCATTGTCTTTCTCTCTTGCTACAGGTCTTGAAGTTTTATACAGTGGCAACATAGTAATTTTGCTGAGGTGTTTAGGTCTTTCTTTTTTTCCAAATAAAAAAATTGTTTTAGATAGAGCATTTTCTTCCATACTAGTTTTATAAAAAACCATAACAAACAGTAGAACTTGCGAAAGAAAACCAAACAAAATCAGTGAAATTACTTCTCACCAATTCATCAGAACAATAATCTTGTTAACGATGTTGATTTTAAGGCACTAGCACTAGCTGAGTAATATCTGCTAAAGCAGAGTATACACTGAAGTCGTAATAATCAATAATAATTACAATATGCAAGTCGTTTTAATCATAATTATTAGGAATGGACTTATTCCACTTTATAAAAAAGGATTTTTTGCGATAACATTTTATAGCCAAAATTCTTTTGTTTACTTTATGAAAAAAAATTTTCCCATTGAATATATGATTATAAATATGAAGAGAAGGTGTCTATATCTTACTAAAATTACCGTTAACTCTTTTTTTTTTTTTAGTGGACTTCTACCACTTTCACAAATAGCAGCTCATATCTTATGCAAAAATTTTAAACTTTCTGAATTTCTGTTTTGAGATTAAACATATTTCTTTAAACATTATTTTGGTGATTCATGTTTCTAAAAGTTTTTTTAAAGCTCTGGAATTAATTAAGTGCATTCTTAATAATCATCAATCATATGATGTATGGGATTTATCACATTTAGAGAAAAGCATTTCTAAAGAGAAAACACATTCACATTTAGAGAAAAGCATTTCTATCACATTTAGAGAAAAGCATTCCTGAGTAGTTTTCAGAATTTACTTGAATATTTGTATTTGCATCTTAATTTCTGAAATGTATGTGTTGTTTCCTATCCTTAAAGAATTTTAGGTCCTAATGAAATGCTATTCTTTTCGTTACGTGAGTTGAAACTTTTATATTTGCAGCTGTAGATTGTGGACATATTCTAATTTCCTTTTGCATAGTTTTTCTAGCATATTTCATGAAGTAAAAGTAAAGGCTCTTCAAAAGACTCATCTCTAACTAGAATATTTAATTGAAGTATATTCATGCATTAGAATTTCAAAATCTCTTGCTGAACACAAATAGAGTATTTGTGTTTTCTCTTTGGATAAATAATAAATAAAAATTACTTTTACTCATTTCAAGGCAAAATTACTGAAAAATGCTGGGAATTTTCAAGGCAAAATTTCTGAAAATAATGGTCTTGAAATTTTGATTTGTATCTAAACTTTTTGCATTAATAAATAGATATTTTTACTTTGTGTTGCTGATAAGGGATTACATTTAAAATTTATGCTTATTGATAAGTCTCATGTTTATAATATAGTATTTGTGTTAGCAGTCCAAATTTTATGGCAAATCTAGCATATATTTGCTGTACCTAGTGTGAAAAGTGACTTTATTGTTTACAAAGTGCATTTTATGAAGGAACTTACAAGTAATAATTTTGATTTATTTCTGTTTTGCAAATTATTAGAAAGTAATAAGAATAAAATTTATCATTATTAACTCTTTATTATTATTACTTTCTTATTTTAATGACTTTAAAGAACTGATTTGATTCATCATTGAATTCTCTTACATTGATCCTGATCAAGAAAGCTGAAACGAGTCAAAAAAGTTTCATAAACTGCATATGGGTTTTATGCATTTATCTGCATTCGAATGAAATAATTATAAGATAAAAAGAACTTTTTATATACTATGTTTTAAAATTTTCTGTTGAATCACATAAACTTGATAATTCTATGTATTAATAAATACTTTTTAAAAAAAAATTTTGATGAATTATCCCATCAATTTGAAAGAAAATGATCAAATGCATAATAAAGAGGTATCAAATGCGTAATCAATCGTTTAGCTCGGGAATTGGAAGTTAACTTGCATTTAACTTTTCATTCCCGTCCCGGCCGATAGATGGCTGCATCATTCTACAAAACAAAATTAACTGAAAATGAATTCAATCCTGCTTAAAGATGGCTGAAACTATCAAAAGAATGCATTGTCATCATGTTCTGAGCTATTCTAAAAGTTTCAAATGTCTAGCTAGTCGGGAAGTTAGTTAAAAATCAATTGCAAGATTTGTACTGGACAAACAAACAATAAACACATGGTAAAAATACAGTAGTGTTAATAATTTTGTCACACTTAGAATGAGTAAGAATGTAATCATTTAGCACTTTATGAGACATTTATGAAAATGCACACATACATAAATCCTATTCAGATGCACTCTCAGGTTAGAATTATTTTGTATGCTTACTGAAGATTAATTATTTCCTTTGTTAAATTAGTTACAATGAGCTACTTGAAAAGGAGAATTTATGAAATAAATTTTTATCGATTGAATTGTTGATTTTTTTCAGTAATTTATTTTTGAATCAAGTTTCTGAATCAAAACACAGTTGTGGTAAAAGAAATCAGACATGTGATCACATAGCACAGATCAGGAAAAGAGTACTTGAAATATATGATATATCAGACCCAAAAGGTTTTACTTAAAACTTTATCAAAATCGATTTGCACTTAAAAAGTTTGAAGATTTGGAAAGTTAATTCATCAACATAAAACTGTTATATGGAAGTTATTTGCAGCTTTTAAATGACTGATTTCTTAATAGGAAATAAACTATAGTTTGGATGACTATTTACTTGACTAGTTTTCATCAAGACAGTATAAAATTGATGTAATATCCTGAAAATATAATGAGATATTTTAATGACTAAAATGAAATATTTGTTTTATTGAAATTTGAATTTCTTTCTAGCCTGCCTGATATAGAGTCAGATGTAACTGCATCGTTCGGTCTCCAATCATTGCGAGGAATAAGAGCTCTAAATCTTATCAGTAAAATTCCAGGTAGAGTTAATATATTATGAATTGAATCCATTTTTTTAAAGTATTTGCCTGGCTATAAATATTTTAGACCATTAAGCAATGATATTACCCCACACACATATGCATAGAGTATCTTACTTTTCTGTATACATGGAGATTTTTGAAAAATTCTTCTTAGATTTTTTAAAATTAAACTTTTAAGCTGTTTTTGGAACATTCTTTAAAGTTTGCATTTAAAATAATTATTTGAGGATTATAAAATTTGTATTGTGAGAAAGATCCTAAAAATTCCTTTCAAATGAAATCTTTTTCCAATCTTTACCTCCATTTTCTGATTTTTGGTGAATTTTTAAAGATTAATTTTTAGAATTTAATTTATTAAATGCCGATCACGTGTTTTCTTTTTCTAGTACTTTAAATTAATTTATCATCACGTGCATAACAATGAAATAGACAAAAAATATATTTTTTTTCTTGCTAATGCAGCAGATGATTGAACATTATCCAAAATAATATTAAAATACAGTAAAAGATAAGTTCCTCAAACTGTGCTACATCAACTGTACTATATTCTTTATGTTCTATTAGATTTAATTTGAATATTATCTTCTACATTATTTTGTCTATAAAAATATCCCTTACGATTTTTTATAAATATATTTTTTAAATTTTATGTTTACATCAATTGCATACATTGATCGTTGTATTTATTATAAATATATATATATATATTTTGCATTAATTGCATCCATCGACCGTTGTATTTAATTTGAATATACTCCGTAGCGAAGTGCGGGTTTTCAGCTAGTAGCTTCATAAAAATTCAGTCATTTCAAGAAAGGTTTTATGTAGGAAGCATTTTGACAGAATTAAAAGTAGCATTATATTATGTTTAAAAGGGATGCTAAGATTTTTCAGGACATGAAAAGTAAATTGCTCCATTTTGAAGGTATTAAAAATAAAATTAAAATGATTAATATTCTTTTTTTATGATGAAGAAATTCGTTATATCGAATTTAATCAAATTACTTATTTCATTGTTTCACATAGTTAATAGAGAATTTTTTTTCCTCTCGTGTGATTTTAAAAACTGCTTAGTATTATTTTGGAGTATGAATTCTCATAGTAATATTAATTACAATGTTATTATTATATACACCTGTTCTGGATGAAGTATTAATATTAAGTGTTTTTGAATGTACCACTTAAGTCACAAAGATAAACAAAGTAACCATCCTTTAGGACCCAGTGAGGTTTTATTTTTTTTAATTTGTCATTGCAAATTTCAAACACATACACAAATTCATATATTACTTGTATCAATCAGGAGGAGGACTTTGTTTGTAATCAGAACATTTTACCACTTCTTGAAAAAAAGTTGAATTCTAATCATGCACTGAGATGCATAAAATCATTTGAGTTGTTTTATGCTTGTCACTTGGGCACTCTTTTCTTAATTCATTTAGTAATTTAGAGTTTCAAAGAGAAAGTGTTCAAAACACATTATGGTGAAAGCAAGAACTCAATGTCACCATCTTTTCACTGTGGGCAATTGAGAGGAAACATGTCTGTGAAGTGACAAAATGAAATTTTTTATAATTTTAAGGGAAATTTTCACTCACATACTGAATTTTGCTTCAATTTTACAAAACTAATTCTTCAATAAAACTTTTTTATAAAGTTGTGTAATGTGCACCTAAAAAACTGAAACTTCATATATTGTGAGTTTTCTAATGCTACTATCTTCATTCATTCATTACCCTAGATACAAAATTTGCTTTGCAACTTTTTTTTATAGAAAATCTTGTGAGTGAATAAGAATTATATTATTGTGTGGTTTTTATAATCTAGGTGTTGAAATAATGACACAGGGAATAATATTATCCATGCTTCGTATGTATGGTGTTGCTATGATTATATTTCTGTTTTTATTATCTGTTACTTTGACTGCAAAACAAGTAAGATCCAATTTTCATATTTATTATCATAATGTTATGATAGAAACAATCATTAACAAACAAGTCTTTTGGAAACATTTGCTTGCTTGCTTCAGAATATTTTGTTAAGTTCAAACTAATAACCAACTTTTTTGTAGTTGTTTTAATGCAAAAAGTCATAGATGTTTCTAAAGTTGTATATATATATATATATATATATATATATATATATATATTTGTTTATGGATGTAAAATTTCAAACTAATAACCAACTTTTTTGTAGTTGTTTTAATGGATAAAGTCATAGATTTTTCTAAAATTGTATATATATATACATACACAGTCCACCTGTCAAAATCCATAATAACCACCTTTCGCAGAGCGGACCGCTGCGAGACGTGCAGGAAGAGAGTCGATTAGGTTCCTGAAGGTGTTCGCTGGGATGTCGAGCTGGTGCGAACGACCCGATCGAGGTGGTCCCACAGATTCTCGATTGGGTTCAAGTCCGGGGAATTTGCTGGCCAAGGGAGTACAGTAAACTCATCCTGATGCTCTTTGAACGTACACTGCGACCTTTATGACACGTCGCATTCTCCTGCTGGTAGATGCCATCATCCCGAGGGAAAACAATGGTCAGCAAGGATAGATGCATACTTGTGTTGATCCATTGTGCCTTCCACAATGATGAGTGAACCACGAAAACATTCCCCAGACCATAATGCTCCCTCCTCCAGCTTGGACCCTTCTGGCAATGAGGAATTTGCACGTTTTTTTATTTTACATTTATGATATAGAAAATAGAAAAATATGATCGAAAACATCTTTTTTTTTTAGTTTTAGATCTCTGAAAGTTAACATAATTTGTTTTTAAACGCGCACTATTTACTTCGTCTCAAAAACGCTACATGTGACGTCACAATGCACCATAGCGAATTTGTTTACTTCGGTGTTTGGATTGTGTTGCTTAGTTTGAGTTTGATATCTAGTGTTTTTTCTTTATTTTTAAGATGTCAAAGTGTGTTAAAGCAAATTTTAAATATTGTATAGTACCTTGCTGCACAAGAACGACGGTAAATACACCTGGAAAGCTTTTTTTTAGTGTAAAAAAATCCAGCATTGTCCACTAAAACAACTCACTGGTGTTGTGAAGATCACTTTTCGGTAAGTTATTTCTTCATTCTGTTAACATATGAAATGTAACTTTTAATAAGAATTCAATGTTGCTTCAAAATAGTGCTACAAGAAAAATATATAATTATATAACTTTGTTCCATTATGCATATTAATTTGCTTACAATGAAGATTCAAACTATGAAATTAATGTTTTACAAGATTAGTCTAATATTTTTACTAGCCAAAATCATTATCAATTTATGAATAAATTTATATGACACTTTTACTGAAATTTTAAGGCTATACTGTTGCTGCATTTTAATAACACAGGTCTGCAAATTTTCAGTGAACAAATATTTTTTGCAAAGTAGCAATTGACTTTTATGTTTTTTGGTATGCTAATTTCAAATATGTCATTCGTTTTTGTCCATTACATAACAGTTTTTTGAAAATTTAGAAAAATAATTCTTTATATACCATGTAAAAACATTTCTAGGGAGTTTTGTGGAAAAAATTACTTTAATATTCACATATATATTTAGAATCCACATTACTGAGTCGTTTACTGTGATTAGTACAAAAGCATATGATTCTGGATATTCTACAATCCTTTTCTCGTCTTCTAAACCATGAAAAAGAGACATCAGGTGCCACATGTCTGTCTTAAGAGGAAGTGACAGAATGAATGAACTTGATCTCATTGTCTACACTATTTTATTAATTTCTTTCCTTTGTTTATTTATGTGTACCGAACATTTTTTGATTTTATTAATTGTTTATTATAAACTGCAACATATGTCAGGTTCTCTTTTTTAATCGGGGCATAGACGTGATAATAATGTGTGTGCTTGTTTGATCATTTCAAATAAAAAACAGTACTAGCAGGACAAAATTTCCAACTTCGCATGCTCAGCTAAATAGGCTTCCTGTTACTTATTTATTTACAATCATCATGACTTATAGTGATTACTGTGCACCTCAAGGAGGTAAAATTCTTAACGGATGTTTGGGAATTTTTTTATAAGAGAGTATGTAGGCAGTAATAAAAATTAAATTTATTTCATGTTTTTACCTTTAAAGAACTTTACCATGTTTCCTTATCTTTCAGTTGGAGGAGGACATGGAAAATTACTGGCAGTGGCGTTTGACAAAAGATTACAGCTGAAAGTTGGTGTAGTCCCACACTGTTTTGAGTGGCAGAAGAAAACACCGTTATCCCAAACTGAGCGAAAAGGTGCTTTGAAAAGGAAACGGATAGCTCTTTCAGCATCAATGGAACCCTCAACTTCAATACCTCCTACTTTTGATGAAGATAACTTAAAAGATAGGGGTATACAAGTGAACATCGTAAGACCATTTAGAAGTAAGGGTACAAACACAGATGTCACAAAAACTTCTGATATTGCCATTAAAAATGTATGTTCCAAATCATACAGAAAATGCTGTTGCTCATAGGTTCATTTAAGATTGAAGAGGATATGTCATCAGATTCTGTAAGTGATTTGGACTGTCCAAGTAACATTTCAGATAATGAGGAATTTGCACATGTGGGGAAAATGCTCATTTCTATTATTTATTAACAGATTGGTTATTAAATTGTTCGAAAACATCAATTAAAACGTACATATAGATCTAAATAATAAAAATTTTAAATTTAAAATAAGCGAAAAGTGTTGAAAAATCATGTGACCTCAAAACGCTACGTGATTGGTTCTGACGTCAGTATGCCCCATGCTTCAATGTTTATATTTTTCTAGCGCGAGATTCTACGTTTTCTCCTCTTAACATTTTAAAATCATATTTTTTTTTCTAATTTCGTTTAATTTTTCCAATTTTAGTTTGTGGCTATTGTTCATTCCCCCTTTTTTAAAAATTATATTCTATCGTCGTCTTTATTATTAGTTTTATTTCTGTTTTGTTTACCATGGCGTTATTACCCGGTTTTGCAAAAGGGCAATCTGACAACCTGCCTAAAATGGATTCATTTGCAGTGTTTTCCTTTTTGGGAAATAATCAAAGTTTTATGGGAGCAGAAATACGAGGATTTAAAGCTCAGAGGTATGTATATATTTGTTTGCATTTATTATTCTAGTTATGTAATGTAGATTGTAGAACGCTGACGTGCGTTGTACTTTACACAAACTTTAGACTTAGACATTGTTTATGCATATTATTAAATTAATCTCGTACTCTAAAAGTTTAATATACAGCTTCTATTATTCTTCATTCATAGTACATGTTTAATTTTGTAGAATTAATTCTGTCTGTTATAGGATATTTAGTAATTTTAACTGTCTATTAAAAAGTTGACAGAAATTAAAAACACTACCAAATTTACGAATGTGTTCAGTGTTCTGCATTCATATCATAGAAATATGTGTATTTTAAATGGTAAAGGAATTATAATAAATCTGAACTATGCATGATAATTAAACTTTTGACTAATCACATATTAAGTGGTGCAAAGAAACAAATGTTTACTACTCATACTAATTTTAAACAATCCTCTAACTCCATAATTTTGTGTTTTAAAAACACATTTTTAAATTAATGCTTTAGTACTTAGAAAGTTACTTTTACTTAGATCTGGACGAGAAGGCTATGGAGATAATGCTGTAGGATATGTTCAGATAAAAAGGGATGGAGACATCTGTACAGTCAATGCAAGGGTGACACCAGAACATAATGTCACAAAAAAAGACTTACAGTGTTGAACTCAAGTTGAATGAAAAGGAAGAAAATGTCCTTTCCGTCCAATGCAATGATTGTGCAGCATCTTTGGGTGAGTTCCTTTATGTATTATATTTAATTTTATCTAAAAGTTTTAATGATAGTGTGTTTGGGGTAGATACAATAGACCATTTATGGTTAGCTTTCCCCGCTTTAAGTCATTTATAAATAATTAGTAATACTTCAGCAGTTATAAAAAAATCTTTTTCATACAATACTTTATACATTTTATGTAAAAAACTAGCACCCAAAACTAGTGTAAAAAGATTAATTAAAAATGAACTTACAAAATAATTAATATATTTTATGCTTTTGTCACATTTTGCACACAAATTGTATTTATTTTAAAATTTCATCACCTACCCCCAGCCCAGCATCTGGTGAATTCCATTGTAACGGACGTTACATTCACACACAAAATAAATTATAAAAAGATTATGAGATGCATATTAATGCTTCAAAATAGGAGTACGTTATTTTTTCCTGATAAAACCAATACTAAAGATAAACTTGACAGGTTTCAAAATTTATTTCTGGTGTATTTAAGCTGAAAAAAAAAAAAAAAAAAAAAATTCTTTAATGTAACGGATGTTACATAAAATGGAACATCATTTGTACTATAGCGTCATAAGATAAAAAAATCTGTGAATCTATTATGTAAATTTGCTCAAAAATTTAATAAATAACATCACAAGACATGCCTGTAATTTATCAGAACCTTGACATAAAAATTCAGTCATTTTTTTCTGTAATAAAAAATTTAAAAACTATTTGTAACAGACGTTACATATAATACATGATGTTGCAACTGTACCCTTAACTAGGCTATTTATATTCAAAACAGTCACAAACATGCATTTATTTTACTTTTATAGTTTTTACATAAATATTAAATTTACTCCAATTAAATTCAGTGGCATAATTTATGTAAGTAATAAGGTATAAAAATGATAATTTTACTTGCTAAAAAAACTTACAAATAGATATTTTCCTATTACTTCCCCTACAAAACAAACTTAATGTAAGGAAAAAGCAATAATAGGTTCTAGTTCTAGAGGCCATAAGCTTTCCAATGATATATAACACTTAAGAATTTGTTTTAAATGATTTTCTTTCGTAATGGTTTCATGTTAGGTGGAATTCACCATCTGGAGAATATAAATTTGGCAGATCATCTGTATCACATTAAAACCCACAATTATAGCTAAATTAAAAAATTATTGAATGAAGATCCACTTACTGAGCATTTACAACTGCTTCAGCATCAAAGCTATTATCAAGTAACTGTATGTAATATACTTTAAGAGTTGTATATTGCATATCTCTGCTGTGAACAAACATTTTATAGACCGCTATCCAGAATGCTAGTTTTTCTGAAGTTATTCGGGTATATTCAAAATAATTTAATCTGATAGAGATAATATGGTAATTTAACGATTTTCAATTATGGATGAAAGTTTATTCATTTAATGAACACAGAAAAAAATTAAAGTCAGAAATAACAGCATTTTATTTGAAACATTTTTCATAAAATCAAAATTTTAATGCAAATAAACATTTTACAATGATTATTCAAGTGAATAAAATATGATATTCTCGGAATATAGTTTTCATTTTTGCATTAAATGCTAGTTTAAATTTAACAGACAATAGTTTGATTTTTGTTAACTAAATTGTATATTAATATTTCTGAGGGTTTCTATAAATATATTTTTTTACAGGTGGATGTAAACATGCTGTAGTTTTGCTTATGTGGCTTCATAGACGGAGTGAAGAACCAGAAGTGACGTCAGTTTCGAGTTACTGGAAGAAGTCAAAACTTTCTTGTGTAGGCAATTCAATAAAATTCATTAAAGGGAAAGATTTAGTAAAAAATAATTTGGAGCCTTTAATACCACAAGATGGCTCATTTCGGACCAAAGTTGTTGAAAAAAGCAGACTTTTAGAGAGACAGGACACTGTTCTCACTAAATATTATAAAATGAAAGACCGGTTCATTACTGGTATTTACTGTCGTGCTTGTGCAGCAAGGTACTATACAATATTTAAAATTTGCTTTAGCACACTTTGACATCTTAAAAATAAAGAAAAAACACTAGATATCAAACTCAAACTACGCAACACAATCCAAACACCGAAGTAAACAAATTCGCTATGGAGCATTGTGACGTCACATGTATCCGCGTAGGAAAAGTAGCGTTTTTGAGATGAAGTAAATAGTGCGCGTTTAAAAACAAATTATGTTAACTTTTAGAGTTCTAAAACTAAAAAAAAAAGATGCTTTCTATCATATTTTTCTATTTTCTATATCATAAATGCAAAATAAAAAAGCGTGCAAATTCCTCATTTTAGTCCTGATGATGAAGATATCTGCCTCGAAAAGTAAAGGTACTTTCATGTCAATCGAAAAAAATCCTAGACTTTTTCTAGGTTTACCTATGAAAAGTTATTTCCTAATTCAGATGATTACTGAAGAGGTGCCATTGCCTACCCGAAATATATATATTGTGCTAAAGAAGTTGCGGGTACACAACCAATTTTCAATCTTAGCAATCGACTTTGGATTGTCTGTCACTGTGCTTGCACAGTTGATGCAAGACCTTATTGTTTGGCTGAATGTAGAAGATATTTGTGTGCATTTGCCAATCCCCTTCTGTGCACGATATTCAAAAGTCTGCTCTATTGTTGATTGTTTGGAGATCGAAATAGAAAAACCAAGCAACCCAGTCCATCAATCTCTCACATGGGTTGTAATACATTGAAATTTTTAATTTCTTGCACTCCCGATGGGTTAGTGAATTTTATTTCAGATAGTTATGGTGGTCGAACTTCTCATGTCATGATTATTGAAGATAGTGGTTATCTTGATAAATTAGTTCCTGGAACCTGGGGACACATAAAAGTCCGATCACCATCAGTCAGCTCTAAAGCTGATGTAAAATTGTCAAAACAAATTGCATCTTTACTTATCCATGTTGAACGAGTTATTGGAAGATTGAGAGAATTTAAAATGCTCGGTCCACATTCTTGCATTGATAACCATTTAATTCCCTATTTGGATTATTTAATTATTATTGCATGTGGAGACCATTTGATGCAAAAACAAATTTAGTAATTTTACTCATACTCAGTGTTAATTTTGTAAAAAAAGAAATTGGGTAAAAAATAATTACAAAAAATTAAGCTTTAACACGTATTTATTCAAACCATCTGACTATATATTTGCATCGTTTTCGTTCATCCATGCATTTAACATATCCTGGATTGGTCTTTTCAACTGAGCCTATGATGAGGCTTTCCATGAACTATCTTAACATCTTTCCACATAGCGCATAGTTTGGATATGACTTGATTACTGAATTCCCTACCGTTATCAGAATGCAATATATAGATGGGGCACCAAATATTTAGAATATTTAAAGAAGGTGATACGCCACTTCTTCAGCTGGGTCATAGCTGGACAAACTTGATTAAATGATCTTGATACACCATTATGAACTTATATTCACCATCTCTGTGTGACTCTAGGTCTATCAGATCGACTCGAGTTTAACTCTGAAATGACCATTGGTTTCCCAACAATACCTTTTGTATGTGCACTTTGTTTATATAAATTTAAATAAACTGTCTGTCTTCTCGTTTCAACCTCACCAACGCATATCTGTGCTTGTCCGAATATATAAGAACAAACCAAATATTCGGTCTTTCACCAACGTACTTGGTATGTGTTGACATTCTCCAATTTCGGTCTTTAATGGTAACATATATTGTTGTGTTCTGTAAAAAGGGCAAATACAAATATATATATAAACACAAAACCCTTTCAAAATTCTAAATTCTTTTTAAATTTCCTTGAGCATGGACTAATTACGTTTTTCATTTTCGTTTTAAAAACAAAGGAATTGATTTCGGCATATCCTATATGACCCCTGTAAATATTTAGATAATCCCCTTAGTTATATAAGTGCTCAGACAAAGCCATCCAAGTTGACAGTGAATCGCTGCACATTTGCACAGTCACATGATGAACCGTCTATGAGTTTATAAATAGCCATAACTATTTTGGATTATCACCGCCACATAAAGATGTAGCTGTTGAAAGAAATAAAAGTTTTGTCGAGAGTTGCGGGGTTTTTTTTTGTGTGTCCGGGACTTGAGGAGCGAATGAGAGTGCTTTACAAAGATCTTCAAGATGCAAAAAGCGACGGCAAACTTCACCGGCCAACGACATTGTTATGCACGGGAAATGAATTTGGTTGACTATAATGTCGAACTTGAACTGTTGTGATGCACAGCCGGGCAGCAATATCAACCGTTTCACCTTCACTCCACGCCCCCGCATCTGTGTTGTTACACACACACACACACATATATATATATATATATATATATACCGGGTGTCCCAAAAATAACCGATTTGAAAAATCAATTAAAGAAAAACGGAAGGCGATAGAAATGTACGGTTTGCTGCTTTCTGCTTAGGTAACCAGGGAATTTATTCTCACCAATTTTAAAAATTAGTTACAAAGTTCGTCAACAGATGACACTGCTGACTGGGAAAAACTATAAAACAATGTTTTCAAAACAACCGCCGTTTGCAGCAACAACGTGGCGCAGTCTGAGGTCAAAATTCGCTGATGCCCGTGCAAACATTTCAGTTTGTATGTTCTGACAAGCAGCAGAGATGTATTGTTCCAGTTCATCTACAGTTTGTGGATTGTGATGATACACCTGGTCTTTCAAGTACCCCCAAAGAAAAAATCGCATGGCGTCAAATCTGGCGAACAGGGAGGCCAATCCATGCCACTTTGTGTATGCTTCTTTCTTTGAAAACATTGTTTTATAGTTTTTCTCAGTCAGCAGCGCCATCTGTTGACGAACTTTGTAACTAATTTTGAAAATTGGTGAGATTAAATTCCCTGGTTACCTAAGCAGAATGCCGCAAACCGTACATTTCTATCACCATCCGTTTTTATTTAATTGATTTTTCAAATCTTCAGTCATTTTTGGGACACCTGGTATATATATTTGCCTTTTTTACAGAACTCGGATGATATGTGTGTGTGTGTATGTATATATATATAATAGTTATAGATTAATCAAATACTTTTGAATTTACAATGTGCGTATAATTATATAATTTTATCTCTCCAAAAAACTGTCAAAACTGCTGATAGCATCTTAACTTTAAAAAAATAATGTTTGTATGTAATGTTTTTAGCCATTTGCTCCAGTGAACAGAGAAATGGGAAGCCAAATGCTTGATATTATGATTTTGAACATTCTCAATCATTTTATATTTTTGGAATTGCATGATGTTACAAGTAAACAAATTGATAGAACTGTCAGTAACTGTGTGAAAGTAGAGAATTATTTTTACCTATGAAAGAACTATTTACTTAACTTTATCCCATTTTATTTGAAACTGTTATAAGTGTTATTCTTGTGAAGGTTATTCATATTGTGGGTGGTAATGTACCGAAGTAAGTTACTAATGATTTTTTTAAAACATAACAGTATGTCATGTGATGAGTTAAGACATTAGTATATGATATGGTACTTGAAATCTTTGCTTCTGAAATAAAGGTCTACTGTTGCTTAAAACACATTGTTTTAATGCTGTCTATCATTTATTTAAAACTTGGTATGGCAAACAATGACACTACTTATATATATATACATACCTAACTGTGTGTTTAAAGGCACATTGTTATAATAGAACACTGTAAACTTGTTTGAACTTTTTCACAAGTAATATGATGCTTTTTTAAAGCATTCTTTATGTACACAATTTCTAAATTTTTAAAATTAGTTCTTTTAGAAAATGAGGTATATGATTTTAAATTTATGACATAGTTATATTAATCCATAAATTTTACTCAACTGTGGGGAACTTAAAATAATATTATATGCACATAAGTTACAATAAAATAATTTCTATACATTTTTCATTGATAAATTTTCTTTAAAATATTAGGTAGGTTAATATTAATTAAAGTCCTTAATGTATCCATTTTTTTTTACATATGTGTTTTGAAAGCAATTGACAATGAATTTACAATCCATTTTTTATATATGTTCGTCATTTCTTCCTCAGCTTTATTATGAGATCTCCTGCCGATTTTATTTTCATAGAATGGCAGATATATTGTAAAAGTTCTCATTTCTTGAACTTTTGGCTTTATTTCCTCTTATGAGGTTTGGAATATTCAAAATGTTTAAAAAGTTGTTAAATACCTCTCGTTTTCCAAATATCTTATAAAATTTCTCATTCTAAAAGTGCTTTATACTTTCCCTCTAATAGCATTATCCATTTCTGGTTAATCATTAAAATGTTTTTATATACTGGTGATTTGTTCTAAAATTTTTATTTTATTTTAAGAAATCACCACTATGTAAAAGTTTTTTAATGAATACTAACTGGTAATGTTTGATTTATATTTTCAGCTGTTCATGGGAATATTTCATAGACGTTGTGTTCTTAATTTACCCTCCAACTGGAATATTTCCTATTTTGAACATGTGAATAATGCATTAAACTGGGATGTTGATGACCATAACAGGTACATAATCTGTGGCAACAGTACTTGGGCTCAGTAAGTAAAATTCTTATATGTAATCTTTTGATTAGTATAATGTGTGAATGAAAATAAATCAGCACCAATGAGTTTTATTTTCACCTTAAAAAATTATAGATGTTTCAACAATAGAATTAATTCCCAAAATAAATGTTTCTGTAGTTTTTGAGTTAGTGAGTTTGATGGGAAAACTGTAAAGAAGCTTGAATTGGAAATGAGCAATCTTCATATAGTCATGATCTCACATCCTCTTGAGTTAAAAGTGTAATCTGGTATGCTTAAATTTGTAACAGAGTGCTGAGTGTCGTTTTACTACCCAAAGGGAGGGGGCAGTTCCCCCCCCCCCCCCAAAAAAAAAAAAAAAAAAAAAAAGCCTGGCGTATTTTTTTTCATAGCCTAAAATTATATAATTGTGGACCTAATACTAAATGAGTTTATATATATAACCCTAAGAGCCGACGTTGCCTCTGGCCTGCAGCTGCCAGCAGGTTTTAGACAGACACTCAAGACATGCTGCTGTTGCCAGATGCATCAGCTCTATAACACAATACGATTATGATTATAACAGGGAGTATTCAGATTGCACTCACAACAAAATCGTTGTCCAAAATGTAATCAATATTGGCTATGCTTATAAAAAAATTTCTTTGGTAGTAGAACTAATCAAAGTTTGTTATAAATTTTTTCCGGCAAATCAAACACCAAACTTAAAATCAGTGGAGTAGCGAGAGGGGGGGGGCAAGGGAGTCTATCATGCCCCGGGTGCCACATGCAGAAGGGCACCAAATGGTCCTTTTCACTAATTCTATATATTATATTACTATATGTTTCTCAGAAGAGGGGAGGTGCCAAAAAGGTATTGTGCCCCGGGTGGCAGTTATGCTTGCTACGTCACTGCATAAAATAATGCGAAAATCTGAAATCTAGATTCCTTTATGACAGCTAATAAAGTTTTTGCTGATCGATCAGGAACTGCAAAACCCATTGTTTTGGAAGAACCTGCCAATGTTGCTCCTTCTCTGAGTTTCTATTTCGACAACCTCGTTGCATCCCCCAATTTTCACTGTTGGCCGGGCTATTAAAGTTGCGATGCAAACCTCCCGCATGTAACTGTTCCAATCAAGAGTCATATTATGGTTCATCTTTTAATTCGCAAAATTCTATGGATGGCATCTCCTGGCACAAGAAATATATGAACCTCACAATTGTGAGGAAAGGGATTTTGGAACCTTCAAACCAATTTTGCTTTCACAATCCTTTTCTCTCATTGCAAGATCCTTTCATGCAATGCCATTTCACGGCATTTTGTTCAAAACTCAGTTTCATTTCATGATCTTTCGAGCACAACTGTTTATTTTTGATGATGCCATTTGTTT
Source organism: Dolomedes plantarius (assembly GCA_907164885.2). Lineage (NCBI taxonomy): Eukaryota > Metazoa > Arthropoda > Arachnida > Araneae > Dolomedidae > Dolomedes > Dolomedes plantarius. Next base: position 127,420,299 of record OU015503.1, read on the forward strand.
GAAATAAATCAATCGCATCCATGGGCAATTCCCAAATTGGGAAATCTGTTGTAACAATATATTCTCTGTATACTTTAAAACATTTACCATTGAAAGAATTAAAGAAAAATATTTAGGAAATAATTAATTTTACTTGTAGCTTAACTTATGGACTATAGAATTAGATTTAGTTAGAGTATCTTAAGGATTAAGTTATATTGAGGCGCGTTGTGAAAACCTCAAATAATTAAGAATTTAATTTTAACCGCAATAGCCAGGTTCTAAGGGTGTTGTGAGTGCTGTAAAAGAAACTGTAATTAAACCTAAAAGAAAAATAAAAAGAAATAAAAAATATCTAAAACTTATACTTCAAAAAAGGAATTAACAACAAGACATGAACTTAGGGGTAATAACTACAAATTTTATTTAAGCATTAATTTCCTATTGTTTTCGGCATAATCAGAAAACAAAAACTAGAAGAACTTAACTTGCAAAAAACGACACAATTCCTCAATGAAACATTATTAAAAAATATATATTCATATTAAGTACAAAACATAATAAAATAAAGTTAAAAAATTGGTGGCTGGTGAAAATTTATATAAAAAAATTACTTAAGTTAAACTATAATAAAAAAGAAAATCAACTAAAAATAATATTACCGAATAACGACTGCAATCTAAAAAAAATTAAGAAGAGAAATTAGAAAGAAAGGCAATATAGTAAAGTTTAAAGTTTGGGAGGTAGGGTATGCCCATAAGAAGGGAATTTGCTGGCACTTCATGACTCCTGTCAGCTTAGACTCGATCTCGGGCATCTTTTTCTTGGCTGATGTGTCTCTGGACTCGTCAGAAGTCAAAACGTTCACACCAAATCTCTCTACAAACTTTTCTCTCGTTTTGAATTCGGGAGCCACCTCACTTCCCCAACCTTGCGCGTTGAAAAATAGTTCTTCAGCCTTGGGGAGTTTCGCCAAGTCTCTAGATGTATCTTTGCGCAACAATGTAGTAAACAACATTCTCCTTTCGCGGAATTTTCTTGGTGGGCTCTTTTAAACGTGGAGGCCTAGGATTGTGAGAAACATTCAAATTCCGATGTCCTGGTTTCTTCGCTTCTTGAGAGAGTTCAAGACAAAATGGCACAGCTGGACGTATTGTATTACCGAGAGATAGAATATAGAGGGTTGGTAAAGAAAGGAGGAGAAACTTTTGAGTATTTAATTTTATATTATTTGTGTTGAACTTGATTAAAAGCCATAGAAAAGATATGGTAAATATATATAGCAGAATGTAGCAGTGGGCTGAAGCAGGAATAAGTAAAAAGAAGCAGTCATTTAAAAACAGTAAAGGTAGGTTTATTTTTCACCACAAAGTAAACTCGAGCTAACATTTATCATTGGCGATAGCATTCGGTCTAATACAATGCTCCGACTGACCTCGGCGAGAGCTAAGTAAAGCCAGCACGTTATATACATTCAAACCACGTGGGTATCTGGCTGATTTGCATAGCATATTCATTAAAATTTACGCCAAATAAACATCAAAATAATTGTCACGAAAAGTAATACTTCACTTATAATAAATAACAAAAATTACTACACATACAATAACAAATATTACAAAAACATATAAACACCGGAAAAAGAAATGTTAAATTAAAACATCGCAACCAGCGTTCAGGAATGACGTCCGAACATCGCAACTTGCGATCGCAAAGAAACAGTTTCATCACGTCATTCCCGAAGCATGCACGTCACTCGCTGTACGTGAAAAACATAACGTTTAACTTCCAAATTGGGAAGACAGAGTGTGGGGAGTATCCCAACAATTTGAAACGAAGGTTCACCAGCTAATAAAAAAAAAAATTTACCAGCTACTTATATCATGATAACTATTAGAATTTTATATTTTCACACCACATTTAACTATAATTTGCCAAAACATGTTCTGTTGGAAATGTACTTTTAAAAACTTTAAATGTCAGCACAACAAATCTATGGCAAGCGACAAAAAAAAAAGAAGAAATTTCAACGCATAGGGTTGGCAAAGAGTGTTATTTTTTTCTCTCTCAGCATGCGTCATAAGGACTTGAACTCGAGGTGTTAGGTTAACCACAATTAATTAAGCATCATGGACATCAATAATAGTTTGCCAAATTCCGAAACGGAGTAGTACTGTGTATTCTTTCTTTTTAGGGCATGTAAAGCAAATTACTCATGCCTAGCTACAGAAAAAGATGACAGTGATTTTGACTACACCAGTTTTGATACCTTCAGCCTCTCTCTGCTTAACAGTTTTCGACTGTTAACACAAGATGAATGGGAGGTTGTTTATGACAGAGTAAGGAAACAAAAAATCCTCTTTGCTTTTAGAATCATCAGATCACAGAAAGAAAGGTTTTTCAATAATTTTAAAGCTATCTGATTCAAGTTACAGACTTTTCCATAGCAAATGGAATGTTTTAATCTTATTATTTTTTCCTAGTAGTTATTTCTATTAAACTTTGTGAGTATAGCTGACATTTGTAAGGGTTAATAAATGGAAAAATATTCATTACAAGTTATTTATTTGATCATTCTTTCAAATATAATTTGTTTAGGTTGAGTTTTGTACATTTTTGCTAGTATGTTTACATTCCTTAATGTCTGTCTGCTAGACATATTAGTATGATGGGCTCAACAGGTGAAACTTTTTAGGCTTAAAATTTATAATAATTGAATTTGATAATTATTATACTGAGTTTCAAAGGATCTTCAGATAGAGGAGAAAACATTAATAGATGAATTGAATTTACCATAACATTATGACTCTTGATTTTGAATATAAAAGAAAAATGTGTAGATATTTTGAAAAGTGTTTTTGCGATTGAACCATGAAATTTCAACATAAGCTGTAATTTTGTAACATTGCTTCTAAATGATTTTGTCACCAATTTTTTTATCCTCTGTCATATGACTTCCTGCTTGGTGGTGGAGAGCCCTTGCCCTTGGGTCCGTTGCTTTTCGTTGACCAATCCAGACACAATCTTTAGTCCCAAAATGATTTATTAGACTGTATACACATATATATATTGAACAATCCAATGACGTGCAAGCCGCATCTTCTTCTGACTTCCTGCCAAGCAACGGAAAGAAATGGTCATTAAGCCTTCAACATCCTCCTTGTTTGAAATAATTAGTCAACAGAAAATAGCCAAAAAGACATGCTAGCTAAGAAAGGATGCACTATTGGCTCTTCTCTTTATTATAATGTTTTCAATAACATGGAATTACCTGTCAGATAGTAGAATTTAATATTATTTAAAACATATAAAATACTAAGAGACACATGAAACACTTTGTCAGTAGTTATTATTGAATAATTGAAACACTCTGTTCAAAAAGCTCAAGTTTCAGTTCCTGCAGATCATGGGATTTGTAACAGCTTTAAACAGTCTGTTTGGCTTTTTTTCTAGCAAAATGTATCATTTTGTTAGAATTCTGTTGTTGAGCAACTTCCTGATATCTTTTTCATTCAATAACTTTTAAAGAGATATAGGTTAACTAAGCAATGTTAACAAAATTTATAAAATGTATTTTTGACTGTTGAAATAATTAACACTGAAATTTGTTTTTGCCAGATTATTGAAGCTACTGGACCTTCGAGCATTCTTTTCTTCTTACCTGTAATATTTCTAGGGTCATTCTTTCTTTTAAACCTCATGTTGGTTGTTGTAAATAGCACTTTTGACTCTGTCATGGATTCAAGTGTAGTAAGTACTCACAATAGACTTTTTAATTGATGCAATTGAGTTCAATTTTTGATATACTATCTGTAAAGTTTGTTAGATGTATTTTTTATAATTTTCATATATTCTGAGTCACTTTAACCTTTTCTTATAAGATTATTTAAATAAAATCCCTTTAAATCTGTTACCGAAAAGAAAATAGTTAATATCATAAATGTTCCACTGTTATGATTTTTCTCCTCAAAAGTGAAATATATTTAAACCACTGAGTGTTCGAAGGATCACTTTTAATAGAAATCAATATTAAATGTTTAGTTATTTAAACTGAAAGGTACAGTTTTAGATATAATGATGTAACTATCTATAAATTGAAGTTTAATAAGTATACTTATTTTTCAGTAATTCTAAAAAATATCACTACAAATTGACAGCCACCAAAATTCTTTTCTACCTGGTTATGTCCTAGTGTTTTGTTATTTAGCATCTGCAGTCATAAGAATGAATAGAATTATGGGTACTTTCCCATTATACTGACCCATCGCCAACGTCACGCGAGAGGTTGCAAATTAAATATAGTAAATGAATACAAGATATTTTTATCACTTCATATATTTTTGTATAACTAATTTATAAATATCGATAACTACATTTCAATTTTTGGTGGCATAAATTTTGAAATTCTTTTCAACATTGCTTCAAAATGATCTTCATTCAAAGTGTGCCTCTACATGAACTCTGTGAGGTACGAATCTAAATGTTGTTATGGTCGTTTAAAAAAAGTGTTACTGTACCACTCTTATTATTCTTATGCTTCTTCGTATGAGTATTAAGGGTTACAGCAACCTGGTTATAATTAAGTTTTCTATAATAATTCTTGGAATGGTCACTAAGTACCTTTGTTCGGGATGTTAAAGGAATACCCATCATAACGTTTAAGTAGGACTGTATAGGGGATTAAATTATTTTCATTTCAACCATAATAAAAAAAACTAAACCAAAGAAAAACATAACTCCAAACTCAGGCAAGAACAATTTATTAAATTATCTTATAACCAGTACACTATCAATATTTACATTGCCTCTTAGTTTTCTCTTTTTTTTCATATTTTGGATAGTTGCTAATTTAAACAAGTCTAGCACGTAATGAACATTATTCCAATACAAATAAACTGTGAGTTACATTATCCATATAAATATATAACCTTATTCTTACACATTTACATTTAGGCTGGCTGGTGCATAATTAACTATCTTAGAAGGAGCTCCGCGAATTTAAAAAAAAATTTTTTAAAACATAATGTTAGGATGTTGGCTGGTAAGGCCAAAACTAACTGTGCATCATGACAAAACATAAGATGCCGATGGCTTTGCACAATAGCTTAAGATTGCAGAGTCGTTCTTAATAGCAGATGGAAGCCCGCCAGTAAATTAAAAGGGAAACAGTTAAAACTTTCACCTAGAAGCATGCACTTGTGTGTGAGTTGGAACTTAGTAAAAACAACAGTCGTTAAATATAAACATTGCACATTTATTCAACAAAAAACACGGAAATATATTTACAAAACATTAACAAAAAGTTTATGTATTTTAATATACTTTAGCTTAAGTATTATGGCTTGTTTCTTAAAATCATACACTTATAGATATATATAGCTTGAGCTAGAGGCGAGAAAAGTTTAAAAACAATTTACCGGTTTCATCCGGGAAAAGGGAAAATGTCGATATCGGTGTTAAACTGGTTTTCTCGAAGTCGGGCTTGCTGGACAAATGACGGCTTTTAAAACGGAGCTTCCGGCATACTAGGGTTGACTGTCGGTTGGGTGACCAGCATCAGTTGCTCCCGCCAGCGGTGAGGGAATGATGTACGGCTTGGCTAATCTCCGCTACCGGTGACGTGTGGCCTTTCCAATTGACTTATGCTCGATGACCGTCAACCGCCATAGTTAGTTAACACATTGTTGCTTAGCTAAGGTAATGCAACAAAACAAGGATACGCACCAGCATGCACACCTCTATGTATCGTAGATATCGCACCACACAGCACATATCACCTATCTCGCACCTATAGCACTAACACTATCATGCATACCTGGTATTACTGGCTTATATATAGCCATGCGTCGCCTCTGCGCCCTCTGGTGTCGGCAGTGAGCTGCCGGAATATGCAAATTATGCATCACCGGCATGGTTACGACTATCACTACTGATTAAAAGATAGTGACGTCAGTCCACCTGCTCTTGCTAGCTCTGACGTCAGTAGTTGTTATAACGCGATTAACGAAGCGTTATCGTTCGACGGCTTGCTGAGTAAATAGGAGAGGACTGTGAAAAAAAACTGTTTTTCCTAACACTTACCACAGCGCTGCAGGTTAAACTAAAAAAAAATAAAACAGGAAAGGAAGGGCAAGATAGGATAACCCCTGGAAAAGAAAGAGGGGAGAGAAAACGAGGTCTGTCCCATAGGAAATTTTACTTAGGCCCCATCATTGAAGCACTGGCCATCTCGTCCATCGGATAGGTAGAACTCAGGGTCAACCCCCTGCGATGAGCGTCGAAAAACAGAATAACTTTTTTCCTTCAGAATCGCCATGCCTTCTCTCCTCAAAAAACCTGTTACCCGGGTTAAATAGTGCTATCTGGCACCGAAACCACTTCATATCACACTGTTGGCTCGTGTATTAATTTTTTCTTGCATCATTTTCTTTATTTAATTTCAAACATAATTGGCGCTACCACTTGCGCCGCTGACGCACTGTATTCATGCACGTAGGTGTAATCCTACATTCCTTTTGCCTGCAAAAAACTGCAAGGCCTGGAGGTATCAGGTTATGGCACGGGAACAGATAAGGAAGATATTTTTACCAGGGCCAGAAAAAGGGAGTCAGAGAGAATATAATTTTTACTCTTAAACCAGCCAACCAAATTTCCACCAGCTTACAATAATTAACTTGCATTACTTGGCATTTACTACACACAGCCTCACTTTTGTATGGGTTACATCAGTATGGCTTAAACTTAACACAGCAATTAGCATAACAATGGGATCCATCCATTCCCCGCTGTTGTTTCTTTCTCCCACAGACTTTCGATGTTTTGGGTATGGATGCTAATTTGGAGATCTACAAATTTTTACCGTGTTTTTATTAACTCGCTTTCTTGTTTGTTTGTTTGTCCAGTACAAATCTTGCAATTGATTTTTAACTAACTTCCCGACTAGCTAGACATTTGAAACTTAAAATAATTACAAACAGAACATGATGTAACTTAAAACAATTCACTCAGAACACGATAACAATGCATTCTTTTAATACTTTTAGCCATCTTTAAGCAGAGTTGAATACATTTTCAGTTAATTTTATTGTTTGAAAATTTCTTATAATTGCTCTCTTTATTACGCATTTTTCTTTCAAGTTGATGGGATAATTTTAAAAAGTATTTATTAATACATAGAATTGTCAAGTTTATATGATTCAACAGAAAATTTAAAAACATGGTATATAAAAAGTTTTTTTTATCTTGTAATTATTATCTGTGAAATGTATGTACCCCGCATCATCGAGATCTTATTTTTTTCTGTACTCTCTCCAGCAATCTATGTAGATAATAGTACCAGGATTAAATGTAAAAGTATAAATAGAGTTATTTACATTTAACAACGTATCCACTTTAAAAAGTAGATGTTCCAGGTTAGTGGAATGGGAAATGAACCGGATTTTTCGTGCCAAGAGGTTGCTAATGGGAAAGTACCGAATTATGTTTGTTGGTTTTTGTGTATACCTTTAGTATGGCTCTCATGTTATTAGTATGAAAAAAAAGAATTTTTTTGTTTGTGTTGTAACAAAATTTGTGGTTTAAGTGGAATGACTGTATTTCTTCTTTCCTGTAGGAAAATGAGCCTTTGCGGAACTATAGATATCACAGTTCTTTTCGTTTTGATGTAAAACGTTTAACATTATATCCATTACATGCGCCTCCTGAAGTTTTAAATAGGATCCTGAAAGAGAGAGATGAAATTTTGGAGCATAGACGATGGATGAATGCTATTTTTCAAAAACTGAAGAAAACGATTGTTCTTAAATTGCAAATAAAGGAAGTGGATGATCTAACAGAAGATTTAAGTTCTGTGGGTGAGAAGAGAGAAAGTTTATATGAATCACAAAATTTGTTGATTTTAATATTTTTTAAGACCTGAAAGAGATGCTAGGTTTATTTTTATTTTTTATTTTTTATTTTATTTTATTTTTTTTTTTTTGTGTAATCTAGATGGTAAATTATCTATTTATGTCATAAAATTATGGTATGGATTTCAAAATTATGTTGTGGGCTTATTTGCAGTTTTCCAAAAATAAATGTTCTATGAATTTAATTAGAATTTAATAATTGAAATCATTTTATAAAATTAAAAGTTTTTTTCTCCCATACTATTTGAAAATTTGATATGGGAAATTTCTTAACCTTTATTAAATGTTGTGAAGACATGATTTTATTAAAATTGAGAATGTTTTCAATGAATTATTTTTTTATCCCATTCCATTTTTAGATGTCATCTACCTTCCCTCAAGTTATTTGGTTTACTTTCTATTTAAGTTTGATGTTAATGATGCTTTCTTTCTGAGAAAGTGAAATCGAAGCCTACCCACTTATGTATGTTGAAACATCATGTCCACCGTAAATAATCCTTTTTATTGGGTATTTTAAGAAGCTGATTATGTACTTTGTATGTAAGTAATATGTATATTGGTTGGTTATTTGAAATTTTCCTGTTTTCACTTTCATTATAATACAGAAGGTCGTTCACACTTTATGGAAACAATTTTGATAGTTAAGTTTTATGTATAAATGCCGTATTTTTTTAGGCGATTTGCTTCTGTCTGATAGCCATGGTTGTTAACAATAGCTCTAGCTCGAATTTTCCATGAAAGTAAACTTTTTCTTAGTACTGTCATGTTAATTTTACCCCATTCCTCTTGGACCGTTTTCCAAATTCCATTCAGTGTTCTTGGATGCCATTTTCTCAAGTCTTGTTTTAATAAACCGAAAGCGCTAAAGTCCACCGGAAGAAGCGTCAGGGGATTTTACAGGTATTTCATTAAATGGGATACACTTTATTCCTGTTTCTGTTCTTTCTTTGCTAAATAAGCGGCAGTCGATTTAGACGTGTGACTAGAGGCTTTGTCCATAGGAAGCTCAACTTCATCAATGTCCTTCCATCGTCAAAAATTGGCTCTAAAATATTCTGCTGATAGTAGAGTGAATTCATTTTGGCTTTACCTGAGACTTGTAACAAAATCCTGCAACTATCATGAATCCCTTTTGGGAACTTTTCTGTACACTGATGCAGCCATTTCGTACGGTCATTCCCGTCAGTTGAGCAATAGAAAATTGATCTTTTTTATTATACACCCATGCCTCCATGAGTATTACCAACAATTTCCATTTTTCAGCAGCTAGGGGTTTTTCATATAATTTTCTACAGTTTGTTTCTCTTTCAGCAATATGCTTTGACAAAAGCATCTTTTTTAACTTCAAATCTTTATGAATGATTTTACTTACAGTGTCAGAAGACATTCCTAGTTTCGATGCAATGGATCTTTGCAATGGAGTCGGCATATTTTCTTTTAGGATCAGAGACTTTGCTGGCTTGATATTTACCTGCGTTTGAACAGTCTTAGGATGAGGTTTTGCGGTCATGTTTTCATTTTTACTTTCAGTTAGACTTTTTTTCCCCTTTCAAATGTAATATACAGTACAATTCCGGATTTGGGAATTTTCCGGATTTGAGAAGTTTCTAAATAACATTATAAAATTTTAGGAAAAAATAAAAATAAACACATTTAAAAAACAACAACATATAAAATGATTTAATTATTAAATAAACCTGAATAGAGAACATATAATTAGATTATAATTTAAACATTTCAGTCAATGTTTGCTGCTTTAGTTTTGGCTTATTAGAAATTATTTTTTCTCAAATTCGATATACTGCCATAATTTCATGTTCCGAGATAAAATTCCGCTGTTCTAAGCCTAATATTGTTTTATCTAACAATTTTATCAGGTCTTCCGTTGACATTTTTTCATTATCGAGGGATTCTGAATCACTTTCATGATCGCTGTCATCATAACCTTTGTTGTTTACCACACTATCAATAATTTCAGATTCGCTCGGAGAAGCCACAAGCGGCACATTTTCGTCGATGTCTAAAACTTCCTGTATGTCCGACTTATCCAAGTTAATGTTGCCTTTCTTTGCACATTCTACTAATTCTGCTATTTCAGCTTCTTTCCCAGACTCTTGAAAGCCTTCAAAAGCGCTGCTGTCATCATCGTCATAATCGGCGAAAAACAATGTAGGCAACAAGTTATGCCAAGCATTTTTTAAAAGTTCCGCATTTACAGTGGACCAAGCATTTGCAATACACCACAATGCATCCTTCACATTAAATTCTTTAACGAAATCTTTTAGAGTTTTACCACCATTCACGTGGTTTAACATTTTTCGCAAAAAATCATTTTTATACCGGCATTTCAAACCATTCAACAATCCCATATCCATAGGCTGTATCAGCGATGTGCAATTCGGTGGCAAAAATTTAACTTCAACATTTTCTTTATTTAGAACTGCCGAATCAGGATGGGCAGAACAATTATCTATAATTAAGAGAATTTTTGAATCCCTGGGAAGTCCTTTTGCGACACAATGGGCTCGAGCTTGGGGTACGAAATAATGGTCAAACCATTCTTGAAAGATATCTTTAATAATCCAAGCTCTTTTGTTGGCTCGGTAAATCACGGGATATACGGTAATACCTTTCAAGCATCGAGGTTTTTTACTTTTGCCAATAACCAATAATTTTAATTTGTGACTTCCCGAGGCATTAGCACAAGCTAAAACAGTCAATCTTTCTTTTATATCTTTTAATCCAGTGGCACTCTTTTCTTCTGCTGTTGCCAATGTTTTTCGGGGAACATAACGCCAAAACAACGATGTTTCATCGGCGTTGTAGATTAATTCATGGGAAATATTTTCTTTAAGTATTTTTTCTGAAAATTCGTTTACAAATGATGCACTGGCTTCGTCATCAGCGCTTGCTTTTTTCTCCGCATATACGTAATTGGCGGATGCCGTGTCGTTTCTGGAATTTATGTAGCCATCCAGAAGAATAGTTGCATAGAGAATCTGCTTCCATCTTTTCATGAAACATTTTCGCCTGCTCTATAATCATATGCCCAGTAAGTGGTATATTTTCACTTCGTTTCTGCCGAATCCACTCGATCAAAACGTTGTCCAAATCAACATTATTTGGCGGTCGTAATATTTTTCTCTTCTTCATTTCTACTTTTGCGACGCTTTCACTGTAAAACTGCATAACTTTTTCTTTCTGTTTGATGATATCATACACTGTAGATTTTCCAATTGCATAATTCATGCACAGATTCTGGACTGGCGTTCCTTTTCCATATTCTTTTAATAGCTCAACTTTTTGCTCAATTGAAAGAGAAATATGTTTTCTCTTTTTACCTGCTACTGTAGCTGACATAATCACTAAAATAATTACTTATTAACGCAAGAATGAAAATTAAATAAATGATCTAAAATACAAATGGAACCAGAAAGAAAACACGTGCTGACGAACAGTAATGCAAAGTGTTATGACTTAGGGTAGCGCTCTTATGTTCACATAGGAGTCCGGTAGCGGAGAGTAAAGTATTGAAATATATTTTACCAATGACAAACCTCCAAACAATTAGCAACGAAATTTTTAACGCCTATGATTGGTTTATTTTCGTCTGAGCACCATCTTTCCTCTTATTCTTCCACTATCGGACTCCTATTCACCGATCATTTTGGTAGCGACATCTATCGGTAAAATGGAAAAGTAATATTGGCCATTTATGAAAACATTCCGGATTTGGGAGGTTGTACTGTATTATAAATACCTTTTTTTGAAATGCCATAACCGTGATTTTTACACCGCTTTATAATTTGTTGATACAAATATTTCTCCTCAGAAAGCACAGTTATGTAACCTTTGAGTCATTTATCAATTTTAGGAGCCATTTTCAAAATAAATCTTTTATTTTACATTCCAATGAAAACAAAACAGTAGCAGACGATTATTCTGAAGTTGCCAAATTTTATCTCAAAATGCAAATGCCAAAAATAAATTACAAAATCATTTCCATAAAGTGCAAACAACCTTCTGTATTTTATCTTTGTATTCAGATGATATTTTAAAAATGCATTTTGCAGGCAATTTGAAAAAATTCAGAAGATTGTGCAAAACAATATCTGATAGTAAACTATTTCAATATTTTATACTGCTTACAATCATTTTCAATACTCTGCTTATGGCTTCAGAGCATGCAAGAATGTCAGAATCAGTAATAATTGCTCTCAAGTACTGTAATGTGGTAAGAACATTTGTTGTATAAGTTTTTCAATTAGTAAATTTTCTTTTTCATTATTTTGCTGTGCAAATACAGCACGGCATCTTACAACATGGTTTCGCTCTAAATTGCAGGAACCCTTGTATAGCACTTGAACCTGTAACACAATAAAAAAATTGCAAAACCCTTTCTACAGCACTAGATAACATGATTTTGGTTTAAATTACCTTAAAATAATGACGGGAAGGAATAATGAACTATCAGTGGCTTTACATAAAAATGCATAAACAAATTATATATTATTCATTTATAACTCTATAAAATTTCAAAAAGGCCTAAGCTTAGTCGAAAATCTGGAATCATTTTTCTTGAATGCAGACCCTTCTGCTGAAAGAAGCCAAAAATTCAAAAGGGAGCTGCAAAATTGCCTATGTGCATACCGTGAAATCTACAATGACTTTGAAACGAACCAAAATGACAGATTTTTTAGAGGATAAAAGGTGCAAAAACTCTAAATGAAGAAAAAGGTTCTGAAAGTGAAGGTGATATCGTTCAACCAAAAAAACGTTCTCGTTTGATTGTACTTAGGAAGAAATTTATTAAGTTGTTTATATGGAATTTTAAAAAAAGGCTTGTTTTTTGGAACGTAACCTCCCTTTTTGTACTGGCTTTGGGTCTCGTATAACATGGCATTTTCTAGGAACCTATCTACCGTGTTATAGGAGGGTTACCTGTATTTTATATGTTTAATGATTATTATGTTATTTTTACATGTATTATGTGGTGTTTGACTGTTAGCAGATTTAAATCAAAGTTGTTAAGTTGTGTGGATTTTATTTATATTGGCCTCTGATTGCAGACTGCCTATACAGAATATAAAATTGATTGCAGCAAGTAGACAGAAAATTTTGGAGACATACTTTCCTTCTAACTAGTTTGATTGTTGAGAAAAAATATACATTGTTTAAAAATAACAAAGAAACATGATGTATTTTTAATGGTATGGTAAATTTCAGGCTTCATAGCAAAGCACTACATGAATATATTTAGGGTTGGTTATTTCTGCAAGTAACATTTACTCAAATACTTTCAGGCATATGCTAAGTGCTTCAATTGCAGATATTATGATTTGATTTGAGCTGTCCCCTTTTAATATGAATGGTCTTTATAATTTTGAAATGTATGATGTCAATAAAAAATTGTTTTATTTGTCTTTTTAAAAAAATAATGCTTACTGATTAGGTATCTAGGATCATTTTCACACAGAGATCACATAATCTCCGAATTATATTATCTGTGATTCCATGAGTAATTGAATGTAAGATTCTTCATGTATAGAGATAATTACAAGCTTCTGTCATTTCTAAATTTACTGCAGGATCATTTTGCTTTTGGTTAAATATAGGACAAATGTATTCATCCTCTCATAATTATTCATCTTATAGCTTCTTTCTCTTACTCAAATTAGAAAGATAAAAAGATTTTTCTCATTTTATTTACATAATTATTAACAGACCTCTTTGGAAAATCTAATATTTTTTTAATCGACAGGTTGTGACTGGAATATTTACTTTAGAAATAGTGGTTCATTTGATAGCAGATGGCAAAAAATATTTTTTTAACTGGTGGAATATTTTGGACTTTTTGATTGTTTCTCAATCTATAGCAAGTATTGTTCTGAAGTTTGTAGCTGAATATTCAATTTTTAGATCATTGCGTTTGGTAAGTTTATATCCTTCATGTATTATGCTGTGTGCACAAAGAAAAAATGGTATATCCTTAGAATATGCCTTTATCAGATATTGTTTAAAACTAAATTGCTGTTGTATTATAAAGCAATATTTAATTTAGAAATTATAACTTTTTGTTAGTAACATTATTAAGGATCAAAGATAAAGGATTATGTTTGAATCCTTGTGCCATTTTTCAAAATATTTATTTGCTATTGGGCCTTCATAATAATGACTGTTATTTGAATTATCCCAAAATTTAAACTAGATTTTATTCCTAATTAAGTACCGTGTCTTATATTGATTAAACTGTTCTGTTTTTTTTTTTTTTTTATCTTCTCAGTTGGAACTTGTGAAAGTCCAGCAAGAGTGGCCTGCTCTTCATAGAGTGATATCAATTGTTCTAAGTACTGTACAAAATATTGTTCGTTTATTAATTGTGATGGTTATTATCATTTTTACATTTGCTGTCATTGGAAATAGACTTATTGGCCAGCTTTTGAAACCTGGTGTTGAAATCCCAAGGTGATTATAATTATTTTAATTGATATGAGTAAATTATGCATCTCAACTGATATTTTTTTCCCACCTTTTAGGTTTTTTAATATTTAATAATATATTTCATGTCACTGGAAGGTTTTAAGATAATCATAGGCAATGTTCTATAAATTATCTTGATATTGACTTCAAGCATTTTTGTTCCATCATTTGAAACCAATAAATATCTATTTATTATTAATTTTATTTAAATACAAAGTGTGTTCCTTGTATTTTTTTATTTCAACTTTGAAGTAGTATATGTATTATATGAATAATGTTTGTTTTTTGTATGGTCATATCAGTAAAATGTAATTAAAGCTATTAATTAATGATTTTCATTAACATAAGTAAAATAATTAGGGAAAATTTTCAGATCCTTTTTATTAGATATATATCTCACTTATTTTCATATATTTTTCGGACAATAGGTGTATGTAAATCAGGGTGACAAACTTGAAATAATATGCCAATGATGACAACTATAAGTTTGATACCGGGCATCATTGTGTTAGAATTTGCAGCTTAGTATTTTAATCATTTTTTTTAATTAGTGCTGTTTCTTAATTATTTTCATGATAATTTTTACTATTGTTTTTTTTTTGCCAAAAAGCAAAGTCATTTTAAACTCTTTTGTTCTTTCATTCATGCAATAAAATCTCGTTATCTAGGGTTGAAACATTGTCTGAAACGTCGAAACATAAAGTGTTCTAAACCAGTTAGAATTCAATCACACAGATAAACAAAGTTCCTCAACTTCTAAGTAATAAAATGACTCAAATAATACGATTCTCATAAGACGAACACTTATATTTGGACAATACGGTACATTATATATAATCTTCATAACATAGAAATACATCATTAGAAAACAGAAGTCATATCACAGCCGTCAGCTGTGCGTCTTAATCGTCCGGAAGTTAATTCTGTTCTGCGTGGTTTGCCGAGAGTTCACAGATGGCGCTGGCTGTAAAACAGAATCGTCTGCCGCGAGTGTCAGAAGTTGGTGCCGGAGGGCGTTCCGACATTCATAAATTGTTACTTTATACTTGCCTTATCATAATGAAAAAATCTATTTGTATTCTTACTCTTGCATATTATTTTAATTTATTTCAGGTGGTCTTTTAGCTCATTTGGAGGTTCTATGTTTTCTGTGTTTGAGATATTTGCGGGAGAATGGTTTAAACCCTTGACTGCATGCATATCATCCACTAAGCTGCCACTGTTATGCATCATTATTATTATTCCATATTATATCATTGGTTACTTGGTCATTTTGAATGTCTTCACTGCTGTGCTTCTCAGCGCATTTGATGCATCTGCTTTAGATTTGCCTAAAATGAGAAATGTAAGTTTTTTTATGCACTTAAATTGGCCCCTCCCCTCGTCTGTAGATTGAAACATTAGTAAAACTAACTGGGATTCTGATATCTTAACTAGCTGAAAACCTGTACATTCAAATTAAATACAACGCTCAATGTATGCAATTGATGTAAAAAAAACAAAAAAATCATAATGTTATATCACAATTATTGATGTTAAAAGAAGTGTTTAAGTGTGTAGGTACAGTTAAAATGTAATAAGGTGGCTGGCGAATTTTAGTCAAGTTTAAAAATAAAAAATTATTAGTTTTGAAGTTACCCCCTTTGTCTGTATTCCCTAAACTGCTTTCTTTCTTTCCCAAGTCTATGTCTGGGTAACTCGATACCCTCCCCTTTTGCCATTTGCACATTGCAACAATTTCCCAGGATGTTGATGACTTTTCCGTATTCCTCGCCCAGCCCGAGAGGTCCCAAGTGTTCTCTTCGAAAAAACCAAGAACCCAGCTCTAAGCAATATAAAAAGAAAACCCATATAAATGTGAAAAGTTGTGCTTTGTTGACTGATTTTTACGGTGTCTGGAAGAGGCGCGGATAAGAACTATTTCCTATGTCTTCCGGCGCACATGCGTTAGAGAGGGTGAAAAGTTTTTCCTCCCAAGGAGCGGATGACTTGAAGAGAGTTCCGATTTGACCCGGGTAGCTGTCAGCTGCTTATCCGATCCAGCGCTGATATTTCCTTGTGTATGATCCAGGATGGAAGGGCGGCTGAGAGATGTCTCCCGCGGAAGTCCGAGAGCTACCGGAGCCTGACGATTGATGACCAACCTCTTTTTTTTTAATCCCTTTTCTTTCATATTTTTTTTCTCTTCTCGTCTCTTTTGTTTCAGTCGACTGAAGGTATCGTTAAATTGTTTTTATAATGAGAAATTAATTGTACTTGAATTGAGCTCAACTAGTTAAAAGTAAAATGAAATATAAAAAAAAAGTAGACAGGTTTTGATTCTACGTTTTAGGGGTATTCGCCAGCCACCAGAAATTTTTAAATGTTTGTTTAATTGATTTATTGTGTAAAAAAATGATTGGAGACTATTGTGTGTAATTAAATTTAGGAAAAGCTGTAAAAGAAAAACTGTTAGAATTATAGAAATTAAATAAATGAATTATTTTGCTTCTACTCTAGTGTGTAGCGAATGCTTGAGTTTGTCTTGTATTGGTGGGCCAACAAGTTGCATTTTATTCTAAGTTTTAGTTATGGGGATATGTTTTATTATACGATCACTGGCGTTTTTCAGTTAATTATGAGAAAAGAATTTAATTGAGTATATAAATTAAGCATACGACCACAGAACCAAACATAACAATAACGGATATTTTTATAGACAAAATAATGTAGAAGAATATATTCAAATTAAATCTAATAGAACAGACTAAAGAATATAGTACAGTTTGAGGAACATTTCTTTTACTGTATGTTAATATTATTTTGGATAATGTCCAATGATCTGCCGCATTAGAAAAAAAATATTTTTGGGAGGCTATTTCGTTATGCAAGTGACGCAAAATTAAAAGAAAAGAAACCATGTAATCAGCATTTAATAAATTAAATTCTAAAAATTAATTTTTAAAAATTCACCAAAAATCGGAAAATGGAGGTAAAGATTTGAAAAAGATTTCATTTTAAAGGAATTTTTATGATCTTTCTGGTGATATAAATTTTATACCCTTGGGTTATTATTTTAAATGCAAACTTTAAAGAGTGTTGCAAAAACAGCTTAAAAACTTAATTTTTAAAAAATCTAAGAAGAACATTTCAAAAATCTTTCTTAGTACACTCCTACACTATAAGAAGAATCACCATGCAACATTTCAGCCCTTTAGGTCCAGCGGTTTGGTCTGTCAGTCAGTCAGTCAGTTATGGAAGATTTGAATTATATTAATTGTCTGCATAAATAATAGAATATGTTGTGTGGGTCAAAAATGCATGACTTTTTTTTAATATAATTTTAGGAGTCACATCAAACAGAAACACCACATTGTCTGTATAAATTTGAAACTCCTACAAATTTTTCCTTATCATTTTCTATTTAGTATCCTATTTTAGATCTAGATAATCTTGTTTTGATTGAATGCAAATCTATGAAAATGAATGATGTTACAGTTGTATAAATGATTATTTTGTAGAAAGAAACATCGAGATTTAAAGAGAGCCGTTCTGATATCAATCGAGAGGAGCAGGACACTGAAGAAAAGCACTCACCTCCTAGGTTTGGCCAGTTCTCTTTTCACTCTGATATTTTAGTTGGCAACCTGATTTTTTCCCTTAACAAAAGTCGAATTTTTTCACGGCACCCTTGTCATATAATATCTTTCTGTGGTATAATAATATATATTTGATATTTGTATGACTGTCAAGAACATTAACAAATGAATGCAACTCGCATTAATTGTAATTAAAATTCCCTTGGAAATGCTCTTGGTATATGTGAGCCTGCTGCTACTGCACAATTGTTCGAATTGATACAGCTACTCTTATTTCTTTTTTGACATTAATTTTGGAATGGCTTTTGCACTTAGAATGGGATACTCATTTTTTATAGATATCCAACCCAAAGCAGGCTTTTGTCCCTTGATAGCTCGATTAGATTTTCTTTGCAGTTCCACTACAGATCATGTACAGAGGTCTTTTGGGGTAGACCTTAGATTGGGGGAATAATAATTAAATCCACCCTTGGGGTCTAGAATGCCTGTACCAATTTATTTGAATTCCCTCTGCTTTTCTAAGTGACTAAAGGTGAGCAAAGGCATTTCATTTCAGTTTTGCGATCAGGTCTGCTCACTCTACAGTTTAATTGGTCAACGTTGGAGGGATAGTACAACCATGTAGTCATTTCTTAATTCAAATAGACATGCATCCGTATTCTTACTCAAGATAAAGTGTATATCACCAGCATTGTAAATCAAATGATAAATATATGCTATTCATAACTATATTAATAGATATTTCTTTTTATAAGAGAGAAAAAAGGTCTTTTCATTTTTACTTTAAAAGAACTTAATTTTGAGAAGAAATCATGGTAGTTAGTGTGAAATTGTAATTCATGTGATGTGCTTGAACATTTAATATTGGTACATTACTAGCTAGAAGTTATAAACCAGAATGGGATCTGTGAAACTCCATTAAATGTACAATAAATTTGAGTACTTTGTATAATGGTTGAATCATGAGAAATGCATGGATCATAGTTCATAAGTAGTCAACAGTGTAGGTGGGCAAGACATTAAAAAATAATAATGCCAGTGATTGTATTCTAAAGAGAAAAATCAAAAGATGGAATTCTGTTGTGTTCTAAAATATGTACAATCTACTGAGCAAATTTGACCATGGTAAAAATAACATTTTATGCTGGTTTTAATACAAATTTATATGAGCAATATGTATGATATATTTCTGGTCATTATGCATGGTAACTTTAGGCTAATTGTTTGATGTTTTGCATTTGTTTCTCTCAAATTGAAACACTGTTACTTGTAGTGCATTACAAAGATGTATTCCATATATATTTTGTATTTGAATGAGTTTTTTTAAATGATACTGGCAAAAATTGAGATTAATTGAATTTTATTATGATTAATTAATTAAAGTAATAATTATAAGTCGGATAATTCATTAATATAACAAAAATCATTTACAGTTAAAACAATAGATAAATTACGTTTAGTGGTTAGTACATTAGGGATGGAAAGATTTACATTGTGTTTATGAAAAAATGTGCAATAACCCATACTAAATTGAAAATGTAACCAGGTTCATTTTTTATTTGCACCACAGTTGTGGTTATGAGCTGTGAAGGAAAAATAAAATTAAAACAAAGAAAAGAAAATTGCTTCTCTTAAAAGGAGATGACCTAAAAATGAACCTAAAAACAAAATCTCCTAAAATACAGAAGGTCGTTCACACTTTATAGAAATGATTTTGTAATTTATTTTTGGCATTTGCATTTTGAGATAAAAATTTAGCAACTTCAGAATAATCATCTGCTACTGTTTTGTTTTCATTGGAATGTAAAATAAAAGATTTATTTTGAAAATGGCTCCTAAAATTGATAAATGACTTAAAGGTTACATAACTGTGCTTTCCGAGGAGAAATATTTGTATGAACAAATTATAAAGTGGTATAAAAATCACAGTTATGGCATTTCAAAAAAAGGTATTTATAATATATTAAATTTGAAAGGAAAAAAACGTCTAACTGAAAGTAAAAATAGCATGACTGCGAAACCTCATCCTAAGACTGTTCGAATGCAGGTAAATATCAAGAAAGTGAAGTTTCTGATCCTAAAAGAAAATACACCAACCCAAAGATCCATTGAATCAAAACTAGGAATGTCTTCTGACACTGTAAGTAAAATCATTCATAAAGATTTGAAGTAAAAAAGATGTTTAAACCTAATGTTCATCTGCTTTTGCCAAATCATATTGCTGAAAGAGAAACAAACTGTAGAAAATTGTATGAAAAACCCCTAGCTGCTGAAAAATGGAAATTTTTGGTAATACTCATTGAGGCATGTGTGTATTTAAGTGACTGTAATAAAAAAAAGATCAATTTTCTATTGCTCAACTGACAGGAATGACCTTAGGAAATTGCTTCATCACTGTACAGAAAAGTTCCCGAAGGGATTCATGATGGTTGCAGGATTTTGTTACAATGGCAAACTAAAAATAAAAATTATTTAAAAGGGCTTTCACAGCAACATGTTTTACTGACCATCTTGTCTAACTGCTTTCTTTTAAATTGGTTTTGGCACATTTTTTCATAATATCCCATCGAGTAGTGGATCCAACAAAAAAGCAATATACTTTTTGAATGACTCCAAATCAGTTTATTGCTTCTGGGCACGATGAGGCAAAGTAGACACTGACAAGATTCAAGGAGTGAGCCAAACATGGTACGAACTCCTTGGGTTAATCCATCCTTGAGCAAGAAGAGTAATGTTGTACGTGGGAGAAACATGGCGATCTTAAATCCATCCTGCAGCACTTAATAATCTGATCCTGTGACTTGTTGATAGTGAACGACAACTCAAGTCTCGCTGGAAATTGCAATCTCTTAAAGTTAAAAGGGAGATCCGTTGGAATGAGCGGTATCCGTGGGATAAAAAATGTTTCACCCTCTCCCTTTCCTGTTAAGATTGTCGCTTTAATAATATTGCCCAGCATTTTCTTTACACACAGCCTTGTGCCGGTGCAAAGTTTTGGCGGGTCAAGGTTCCGTAGTAAAATAATTGGAGATCCCACTTTAAGTAAAAGACGTTGTGGTGGCAACCCAGCCGGATCAAATGAGTTTAAGAACTCTGTTGGGAAATTGACGACCTCATCGGCATATACTACGGTATCGATATATTTGTAATCAGTGACTACGCCTGGTAAGATGGAAAGTATTCGATTGTTTATTTCTTGTACATGTTCATTTTTAGCAGCAAGAATGGCCCTCTCTCGCAACCACCTGAAATTGGGATAGTTTTGGAAAACAGCCGGATAGATTGCATCTATATGCTTTATAAATATGTCATCAACCCCCTAGCTAAATTATGTTTTCAGAGCCTCTTTCTATTTTTAATATGTGGTTGTATTTAGCTATCCCAAAATTGGAGAATTCTTTTTAATTCATGCCCTAATGAAAACAACATATTGTACGAAATTATAAAAATTTTGGTATAGGTTTTAGGTTAAAAATTTCTTGAAAAAATATTAATTAGTTCAGGTGATATCTTGCATGGCTTACAGCAACATAGGCAAAATAAAATGAAATAAACATATGAAATACAATACAAATAATTATAAAATATTTTTCATATATTTCCTTAAATTGTATATTATGTGTAGTATTAGAACAAAACATCTTTTACAGTTTTCACAACAAACAAAAAAAATGTAAAAAGAATATTATGTTTTGTTAATGCGAGCACGCTGTACAAGTTGGAGGAACTCACAGTTGAAAGAAACTATTCCCTATTTTTTTGCGTTCAAATAAATCCTGCGAAAATAAGCAATTCTGTGTTTGGTTTGGTCTCCCGCCCTCGGTCATAAAACTCACCCCTGTAGCAAAGGGCATATATACCTCTAATTATATTTGACAACCTCTCAATGTCCTTGGTTCCACCTTGAATATTTTCCCAAACTGGGTAAATGTGTGCCTAATTATTATTATTATTATTATTATTTTTACATTGGCGATACTCAAAGCCCATATGGTCCGGATATAGTTAAGACGGTCCAGTTTAAACATTAAAAAAGATCTGTTAAGCGGAATCATCAGTGACTGCAAGTGATTAAACTCCGTGGAAATGGGAGGCCTCTTTGTGCAAAAAATAGATTTAGGGGTACTGCCCAAGATGCTCAGGGCTATAAATAAGACCAAATATAAGAAACTAAATCACTAGATACTTAACAAGTCTCCAAATACATGATTGTTTCCCACCTAGGTGTTCCCCGTACACTCTGTGTCAAGTGTCCTTGGAATGTTTTAGAATTGTCTTGTCTTCTTTCTTTATGCTTTCACCGCCCCCTTATTTTCATTCACTGCCCCCCTGGATCGTTCCAGTGCCCCCCGGGGGCGGTATCGCCCACTTTGGGAACCCCTGATCTAAACCATCAACTGTCAATTTTTCCATAATCCATTGACAAATAAATTCTCCTGTCTTTCCAGTAAGTTCTATGAAATCAATAAAACTTTCTTTTATTTCGCACACATCACCAGATTTTTTTTATGTATCAAATTACCTGGCTCATTTGTTCTGTATGCGACATATCTGGAGTCCAGTCGAACATTATTATGTAGTATTTGGCTTCTTTGATGTGCTATTTCCAACTGTTTTTACCATTATGTTGATAATTTCATTTTGTATTGTCTTTGATAAATTTGATACCTGTCCCTTTTTTAGGTGTTCTAATTGGAACTTAAGAGTTAAATTATATTTGGCAAGCAGGGAAATTAAATTCAAGAAGTTTCTTTGACTAGGCTGAGGACAATCTATGATGAGGTCACTAGGGGTTTCGTGGGACCCACGAAAAGATACACAGTTTGTTGATAGATACAGTACAACATCCATAACAATATGCAGGATGTCTCCATTTTTCTTCCTCTGTGTGAATACCCTGGCATGATTTAATTTGTTATACTCGAGTTTTTTCCACTTAATCATACACTCTTTGTGCATCTGAGATGCTTTGGGCTCGGTTAATCTTTCTGAAGCTTTTTTCCAATTAATGAATCCTGTAGTACACAGCGCAGATGTAGTGGCAGGGGCAGGTTTCTGGGTGTACAAAAAATTGCATTTTTAGTCTTAGAATATATAAGCCAAGATCTTTTAACCTGTTCGTTATTTGCCAACGTTCTATACCACATAAAAGATGTCAAATGTCTGCCATCGCATTCGCTACGTTTTCTTGGTGATTTTCTGCTAATAACACAGCTAAAGAAAGATTGTTGCTGATCGGTCAGTCCGTCAAATCAACTCCGATTTTTTGCCAATTCAGATTCTTTGTATCCTGGCTCTATTTCCTCGTTGGAGAAGATCGATGCACTCGTAGACTGTTTGGAGATGGTAGATGAAAAATCTTGGTCGTGGCAAGAAATATCCTCTATTTGAGCATCATCCTCAGAAGAACCTCCTCCGCCAAGCCACTTTTTCATCCTTTGGCGCGCTCATAATTTCAATCTATGGAATATAAAGTTAATAAAAAATTTACCCTTAGGAATAAGAAAAGCATATTAGGGCAAAAAACGCAATATGCAACCGGCTTTTGATAAAGACTCAAGTGTAGGGAAAGTAAGCCCCACGACAATTGCTGTATGTTATAAAAGCCATTCAAATTTTCTGAATACTTGAATAAAAAGGGTCTGCCATTACCTCTAATAAACAAAACCCCCATTTTTTTATTTTTATTTTTTTTTGTAAATATTCATCTCATAATACGAAATCATGAGTAAATGACTACCTACTGAAAATTAAAAACACTTAAAAAAATTAAAAAATTTTACCGACTCGGTTCATTACTCACCAGAACTCAAAGCTATTTTTTTTCACCAAAATCCCATTTTGTAAAAATATGCTGTGATTGCATTTTTCTGTCTATCCTTTTTCAAGTACATATTTGTATTAGGACACACAAGGTCTATATACGACTCTGAAACTGCGTGGGGTTTTCCATTCTTTATAATATAGATGATATACACCACCATAATATAAACATGACAGAAATAATATAAGTCCCATCTGGACTACACTGCAATAAATGATAAGTACTTCTAAAATTTGCCCACGCTGCTAAATTACCTTATTGGATTACCGTATTTTTTGATGGATAGGAAAAACTTTACTCATACGTCTATCAATAGATACAGAAACAGGAAATGCTCAAGATACCAGAGGTGGGGAACCCGCGGCCTTCAAATTATTTTACGAATTGTTGCTACGTCAGTTATTTATAACTTAATACTATTGTATTTCTTTATAGTGTTAAAATTATTTAAAGATACTTGAAGTGGTATTTAAATATGTAGTTGTTTATTAAAATTTAAAAATCTGGATTTATATATGTGCTTACATAAATAAAAATACCAACAGTGAAATATAAAAAATTACTGTGGTATCTATGAATCTTATAATTTTATAGAAAAAAATTAATGATTAATGTTATAACAAGTTTTTACCCTTATGTGAATACAAAAATATTTTATATTGTTACTTTTTAAGTCAAATGGTAAATAAATAAGGACTTAAATTTTTGTTGTTATTTTTCTATATAATGCACTAAATTGTTAAAACTATACCTAACTATAATAATTTGATAAAAGTCGCATTTCTAGGTACATCAAGTTATGCGGCCTCCTTTATTTCTACCTAATTTAATGGTAAAGAGGTTCCCCACTTCTGCTATATACCTATCTAGGGGTGAGTGATGTACTATGTTAGGTTGTTTGACAAAAACTAAGCAGTAAACACTAAATAATTGTTTGTAAAAGACCGCAGACTGACGACGGAACCACCTTGAAATATGACCTATGCTGGGTGTCTCATTCATTGCAACTCTGGGTCTGCTATGCTAGATTCAGGGCTGTATATGTATGTAAGTATTAAGAGTTATATCTTTGAAAGTCATTCTATTTACAAAAAGTTTTTAAAATTTTATTTACAGCCAAGTTGTGGTATTTATGAGGAAGTTTCTGGGAAGTTCCAAGTTTGAAAACATCATTTTTGTTTTGGTTGCTGCTAGTTGTATTTTAATGGTAAGTAACAAACTATTGTATGAAATTTCTATGAAACAATTTAAAACTTTATTTTCTTCTTATGAGAATATCTCAAGAAAAAAAGTCAAACCAGTGAGTTCTGTTTCAGGGGCATTTTAGGTTGGCCTTGAGCTTATACCTCTGCCTCTAAAATGATAAATTATGTGCTTTATGAACAAAACAAATGTGTGTGGCTTTATATAGTTACTTGTTTGTATAACTTGTTAGTTTTGCTTTTTAATTTCACTGATTTTAAATGTTTGCATTATCAAACCTAAGACTTTTTTATTGTTGTTTTAAAATAGTTTAATTTCTAAATCATCATTCATTATCATTATAATGAGAATCTGTGTGATAGAGCTTTACTATTGAAAGGATTAGGAGTTACAGAATAAAATAATGTGCAAAGAATATAAAGATGAGTCCTATTTTTTAGAGATGAAATCAAAGGGTGAGGATCTCCATTCTCAGATTGAATTTATAATCAATACATGCCTTTAAAGTTTATAATATGTATTAGGTTTTTCAGGTAATTTAAACTTCTTTCTTTGATCTTTTGAAGATTAAAAGAATTAGTCTTCCATGTTATCTAATATTTCTTCAATGCATGAACACACAGCATCTTTAAATCCAAAATATTTGTTATAGATTTTAAGAAGATTTTGTGTTTCCCACAAGTTTTTTACAGTTTCTTCAGTAGTATTATTTTAGTTGCAAAATATAAAATCAAAGGTTGTTTGTCATTTATTTTGCCATCAAATATCATCTAGAATATTCTTGTTAGAACTGTACTCAAAATTGGCAAATGTTAACGAAAATCTCTTGATATTTATTATATCGGCCTTTTTTTGAAAGGAAAATTGTTGCACAAGTATTAGCTAAATTTTTGTTAGCTGTTCTGAAACATGTATCTGATCTCTTAGTAAAATATGAAGCCATTAGTAAATACTGTTTCTGATGCTATCCATATACAGTGGTACATCGACATACGAGTGTCTCGACTTACGAGTTTTTCGAGATACGAGCATTCTCTCGGTAGATTTTTTGTTTCGAGTTACGAGCTAAAATTCGGGTTACGAGCAAACTTCAGTTATCCCACCTCTAGTTTGAGCAGCGATTGCCATGTTGTGCTCATCAAATGAGAACACAAGAAGCATATAATATTTACAACCTTTATGTACCATTATTATACAATTGTATACATATTATTCTGAGACTACTATCCAGTCTAAAACCAAGAGATTAACACTCAACAATTACCACCCGGGGTAGCTTGCTCTGCCTAAATTTGAATCGCACAGTGCCCAGCCTCTCTCGCAGAGAGATAGCTTCAATTCCCTCCCCACACTGGAACTCCCCATTGGGGTCTAGGGGATGGGATGATCTTGGTCCTACGATCGCAAGCTCTCCCCCTTCTACGGATTCTGAGAAAACGTTCTTTGAATTCTCAGAAAGAAGAATCTGAACATTACAGCCACAGTGAACGATGCAACAATCGCCCAGCTTCCATGTCTCACTCGTTCACTTTAAAAGAGTAGCTAGTAATAAAAGTGAAAGTGAGGAAAGAAGGGCTAAAAGGTCAAAAATCAATGAATAAGATATAATTTTTCAGTTCAACCTTTCACCTCCTTTTCCATCAGAATCTTCAAGTCTGATCTCCAAGGAAAATATTGCACATTACACTTAATAAAGCAAATTTATTGCGGTACATTCTATTGTATTGCATTTTCATACAATGTTTGTCGTTCATAAGCTCATTTTTCTTATTTAAAAACATGCAACAAAAAATTGCGGTGTTTTGGGGGAGTTCGGAACGAATTAATGGCATTTCCATTCATTTCAATGGGGAAAATTGATTCGAGATACAAGTATTTCGAGTTACGAGCTCCGTCATGGAACGAATTAAACTCGTACGTCGAGGTACCACTGTATAAGAAATATTGGAAGAGAAAATATTCTTCTTAAATGAAATTTAAAAAAAATTTTAGTATGCATTGGCAAGCTTTTATCTGTGTACTTTATGACATTTTTGATAAAAAAAAATCAGTGAAAGAAGATATAAGATGAGAAAAAAAGGCTTCAGGATTTACAAAAAAGTTTTATATACCATTTTATAAAAATGGGATTTATTCATATATTGGTGCATACAAGAATTAATTTTATATATTATTTTCATGTACGTGGTAATGCCAGAGTATAACTTTTTAAAAATGAAAATATAAAGATGGAAAGTCATTCATTTTCAATGAATGTGTTCTCAATCCATAGCAGACGGTTTAGTTTTGAGAAAGAATTACAATCATGAAATACGTGTATATTCTAATTAAGAAAATCTGAAAGTGGCATTGAAATGTAGCAGACAATTTAGTTTTGAGAAAGAATTCCGAGCATGAAATAAGTGTATATACTTTTTCTGTAATAATTATCAGATTTGCTGTGTTTTAATATAGAATATGTTCTCAATCCATTCAAAGTTACTGGACTGGATGTGACAGAAGAATGTTTTTCCCATGGTCAGCTATATATGGGAATGTCTAGAGCAAGGAATCAATCAGAATTATACATTGTCACAGATGATAAATAAGAAACAAAAAAAAATGTTGTGTACTGGCAATTATTAAAATAAAAACAAATTAGTTTATAAATGAATTTTTTATTACTGAAAAATGAAATTAATTTGTTTAAGAGTTGTTATAACTTTAGAACATCATATGAGGCATCAGCATGAGGCTAATCATTCGGGCCTAGTCTCAGCCTGTACGAAAAGAGTTCGCATTCGAGATTCTCCCGGTCCGAGATGCAGTTCACCTCGTACGCTGTTCTCGCTTGCGAGCAAAATCGGTAGTCTCAGCCACCTTTTCCGAATGCAGTGAGAAAGCTTTTACCGTTCGAATTCTGGATAAGCATCGCCCACTAGCTACTACGTTTTTTCTGATAACGATAAATGATAAGCCAATAACATTGCTTTATTTTTCTGTAATTTCTATATCGTTACTATGGGAACAGTAAAGTGCTATGTCTCGGAAAAGAATACAAGTGACTGCAGAAAAACAGCAATTTGAATTATTTTTTCTTTACACATTTGTTTAATATGAGTTTTATACATAAGTGCGCATTTATACAGAAGAGGATGAAAAATTGATATTAAATTAAATCTGACCAAAAGAAATTGAATAACTAGCAAATAAATTGTATTTAATAGGTAGATACAAAGTTAATAAAAAAGGTCTAAATAAACAAAATAAATTTGTATATAACAAATTTATCCATGTGTGTATACACAGATGAATACATTTTTTATATGTGTGTGTGTGTGAAAGTATTTGAAAGTGTATTTATATATATCATACATAATTTAAATAAAAGAACAACTATCATATTTTTAGTTTTATGTACTCATCACAGTGATATTTCAAACTTAGTATGTCGAACAATAATGTTAAGATTCTTCAGGATTACAAGCATAATTGAAAAATTCCTTTTTGTAATGGACTTTCTAATGGGGTCCATAGTATTTAGGTTAAATGCTGGGGAAGCTGAATAAAAATAATAAATTTTCATTAGAACTTTAAAAATCTGTAATTCTTTTTTTAAAGAAAGATTCTGCTTGCAATTACTTTTATCCAGAGGTCATCTCTCCAGATGTTCCATTTCAAGTGATACAGAAGAAAAGCTCTAATAAATTTCAGTCAAATTAACTTCTATTATTCGACTAACTTCATGTTGAGAAAGCCAGCGGAATAAGCAGTATCTATCCCCTTGATTCAAACCTGTGTATTTAACTAGATGCAATGAATTAAGATATAATAAAATATTAATTAATTAACTAACATTAATTTTTAATAATTTATTTCTCTTTAGATATTAAACACAGAAAATATAGAAATCTGTGTGCATGTATGTTGAAATATATAAATTAAAGCTAAAAATGTGTAAAATTTTTATTGTTCTCTTTAAATAAGATCAGGAAAACTGATATTGCATACAAATGGGGGTAATGCTAGCTACCCATACGGTACCCCCTTAAATGAATGGGTAGCAGTATATAATTTGTATGGATTTAGTTAAAAAAAAAATTGCCATATATAGCAACAACATACAATCTAAATATTATGTATTTCAAACTACTACAGCAACAGGGAAATGTAATCAATATACTAATTATTTGTAAGCTTTTACTAGATACAAAATTTTCAAGAGCAAAAAAATGAAAGCTTGCCTTATTGAAAGAAAATTTACACAGGGATATTAATTCTCTTATAATCTGACATTGATTGGTTAAATAACAATAGAAAAGCAAAATAGAGAACATAATTTTTACTATAATTCCTGTTAAGCATGTTCATAGTTCAACACAAGTTTCTTAAAACTTTTAACATTCCTGAGCTACTTACTTTTTAAATGTTTCAATTCAAAATGATGTTGCTCATAATCCAATAATTAAAAATATTGATTTTCAAAAATATTTTTTGGGAAAAAAAGCAACTGAAATCAAGTACCTTATAAAAATAAATTACCGTATTTTTCGAACCGTAAAAACACACCTCAAATTTATGGAAGGATTTTTAGAAAAGAATATTTGTATTTTTTTAGGTCTATAAAGGTATTTTCAATTTCTTACTTATTAAAGATCAAAAAATATTAATTTTATTTTAACGTACCTTTGGATCATAAGATATACCCAAATTTTTATGTAAAAAGGTGCATCTTATGGTCCGAAAAATACAGTAATGATAATCATAACTGTCTAGTGCAGACAAATTATGAAATTTGAGCATTTTTTATTTTAAATGTGAATTGAAATCATGATAAAAATTGTTTTTCTGACTTATGCATATCTTTTAAATTAGTTTTTTCCCTTTTTCTTTTTAGGCATTTGATGATATTTATTTACATCAGTATCCTACTCGAGAATATATCATTGGATCCTTGAATCTTACTTTTACTCTTTTGTTTACAGTAGAAGTTCCATTAAGATGGATTGCTGTTGGTACAAGTAAATATTTTGCCGATTCTTGGATGAGATTTGATTTCATCCTTGTTCTGGTAATGTATTATCAAATGTATATGTTATAATTTCTATATACACTGCTGGCCATTAAGGAGGGATGATACAAACGTCAAATTCGCATGAAAGGAAGATGATGTTGGGAGCATTTAAGTGCAATCGAACGACACAGGCGGGAGTGATGTTCTCAATCCTAATAAAAAGAACTTAACTACGTGTTGGATCAGTGTGGTGAAGTCTTTTAAAGTACAAAAAAGAACATTTTATTTTAAATTTAAATAAGGACAAAAATAAAACAAAGATTTACAAAAATACAAGATGTAAAAGAAACATAAAGTTTACTGTCCTAGAAACCTAACAGCAAAGGGGAAAAGCATCTGCCTGAAAAGTGAATTGCAATAAACGGCGTGAAGACTGAATACCAAGGTCCTTTAAATACATCTCTAGTAACAGAGCATGGTTGAAAATTTGCATAAAGTAAAACAAAACATCCAATGAAAAAATTACAAACTTTGAGGACACTCCCTCAGGAATAATGACGTACGATCGGCGAAATGAACGACTCATTCATTTTGCCGTGTTACATTAACGTAAGCTGTTTACGATTCACGAGAGTGGGAGAATAAAAACAGGGAAGAAAATTTATAAGTAAAATAACCTAAAGGTAAATACTATCTAAAAAACAAGTAAAGTAACATATCTAAACAGATAATTTTGTAACAGGGAGAAACGGCATCTCAAACTCTGTAGAAAAGGAAATTTACACAGCAGGTTTCTCATTCGGAAATCACATTTCAATGTAGGTTTGTGAGAAGATCGTATTATGCCTCATACATGAAGAAGAAATGGCTACCAGCATGTGTCAAAATTCAATATCAGCAGGATCATGGCCTATCGAGAGCACGGTTTATCATTCCGCGATATTGCTACTCGTATTGGTTGGAATCCAACAACTGTCATGTGAAGATGGAATCAATGGGTTTAGGAGGGTCATACTGAATACCATGCAGGATCTCAACGGCCTCCCACCACTAACGCCCGAGAGGATGTACATGTTGTCTGGTCGGCCTTACAGGATCATACAGCCACATCACAAGCCTTGAGTCAGGCAATGGACTTGTTTGCAGCATGGCAAGTATTCGCATGGACAGTGCGATGACGTCTGGAGCAGCACAGCAACCATTATTGCGGCTTCCCTTGACACTGCAGCATAGAGATGCATGGTGACAGTGTTGCACCCAACGACAAAACTGGATACAGGAGTGGCACCATGTTGTCTTTTCAGGATCATCATGGACGCATCCCTGTCTGGAGGCACCGAGGAGAACGCACGTGGCCTGCTTGCATTCAATATCGTCATACGGGTCCTGCACCTGGGTAGCCATTGGGTACACGACACAAACACCTTTTGTTCGTGTCGTCGGTAATCTGGACAGCCAGCGTTACATTTCTCAGATCTTAAGGCCGTTGGATGTGCCCTATCTTCGAGGCCACGGAGACGTCATCTTTCAACAAGATAACGCAAGACTGCATGTTGCTCGTTGTATCCTTACTTACCTCGACACAGAAGGTTTTGGACTGTTGCTCTGGCCAGCATGTTCTCCAGATCTCTCACCCATTGAAAACATCTGGTCATGGGTTTCTGAACAACTGGGCCCAGCCATTACGATTGATGAAGTGTGGCATAGACTTGAAGCAACATGGAATGACTTGCTCGTATCTGTCATACAAACTCAGTTCAAATTGATGCCTAAGCAGGTTAGAGCCGTTTTAGTTGCCAGAGGCAGCAGCTGTGTGTACTAATTTCGGACCTTGTATACTCCCAAATTGCCTACAAATTTAATCATGTTTTGTTCCTACTATGCTGTAATCATACAATAAGTAAAGTTTTGTTATTTGCTTTCCTTCCTGATGTTGTAATCTTAATGGCCAGCAGTGTATATTTTGTTGTGACAATTAAGATTTATATTGAAATATTAATATACATTTTTAATCTGTACATACCTCTGCTCAACAACGATTAAAAAATGTGTATGATCTGTACATGATAAATTTGAAAATATTACCTACAATTAAATCTTAAACATATTCAATGGTTCTAGAAACTCTTTAATTTAATGAAATTTTTATCTGATTCTTCAAGTGACATATGTTGTAAAATAATGAAGGATTTAACAGTATCAGTTCTCTTAAAACGGATATGTGAATTATAAAGATAATTTGTGGAGTGCAATGAATTTTCCATGATCAGGATCTCACTTTCATACTGGCCAAGGATCGGTTGATTTCTACAAAGTAATACTTAATATATCTTAATATGAATAACGATGTTTTCAACTCATTGAACACATGTCAGGCTTGATTCACAAAAATCAAATCCATTGGATCCAGTTAATTAATTAATATTATTTTGGTATGTACAGATGGTGGACAAAATAATACGAACACCTGTTAAATAATGGAAAATCTTTATTAATAGGGGGTTGGACCACCCTTTGACTGAAGTACAGATTTAATGCGACGTGGGATAGATGCATAAAGGTCATGGACAATATTTAAAGGAATATTAAGCCATTCCTCCTGCAGAGCGGTCTCTAATTCCGAAAGTCCAGATGGAGGTGGAAATCGGGAACGAAGTTTGGACTCCAAATATTGCCATAAATGTTTTATAATATTCAAGTCTGGAGACTGAGGGGGCCAGGCGAGATGTTCAACTGCATCATCATGCTCTTTGAACCATTCTTGAACACACCTAGCAGTGTGGATAGGGGCATTGTCGTCTTGAAAAAGCGGTCGCTCTCCAGTGAATACAGTCTGGACAAAAGGATGGACATGATCCCGTAGAACGCTTAGATAGTGATTGGATTTGATCCTCCCATGCAGAATAACAAATGGCCCAAGACCGTGCCAAGATATCGCACCCCATACCATAATGGAGCCACCCCCATACTTCACAGTCGGCAAGAGGCATTCAGGATGAAACGCTTCTTTGGGCGTTCTCCAGACATAAACGCGTCCGGTCGTCTGAAATAGGGTGAATGACGATTCATCTGACCATATTACCTGTTGCCACTGCTGTGGGGACCAGCCTTTGTGATCTCTGCACCATTGGCATCGCTTGAAAGCATTAGTTGCTGTCACCAACATTTCATGTCATCCTTTTGTCCATTCAAGTAAATTTTATTACTTCAGAACAGAGTTAAAAATAAGACTGAGAAACCCAACATCAATGATTTTAAAAATTACATGCCTCTCTGTATGTACTATTTTTCAAAATTAAGATATCTACACTTTATCCTTACATCAAATAAGAAATTGTTGGGGGAAAATTTTTTCACTTAAAAAAAATGGAGAAAAATTCAGCAAGTACTAAAATATAGTGTGGATTACATCACTCTCTGTATGTACTATTGTTCACAATTCAGATATCTACACTTAATCATATCAAATAATAAATTGTTGGGAAAATTTCTTCACTTATGAAATGGAGTAAAAATTCATGTTCAAAATGAACTATTACTGGCTCTCGGCTGTTATGCCGGCGACAGTTAAGCCTAACCTCGCGATCATTTATGCTCTCCCTTTCACACCTCTCTCTTAATGAATTTTTTTTCTCCACTTTCTTTATTGAGACTGTTCCCAATTGTCACTTGATCGTGCAACTCGCTTTCGAGCATTACTGATTTCAGTGTGTAAATCCATGTTGACACGCAATTGCAAATTGTGGAGGGCCACTAATGTTTACATCTGGTAGTTGCAGCCGTTGCCGTTCGGAGTGTAGAAATATCGTTGATTTTTGTGCCGCATACCTATGCGTTTTATATATATAGATAGCATATCTAACATCTATGCCACTTCCAAGATAAAGGTTTACAGTTTTGTTATTATTATTGAACTGTGTTTTATATTTTGTATACTTCTAAATGATTGCTTGGAACTAAGAACAAACGATGAAATTTCCAGAGGTTGTAGTTAGTAGCCATGAATGTTGGAGAAAGGAAGTCCATGAGATGTTAACCAGACAGCATCTCATGGTCAAATGCACTGTTATTCCCCAGAGTGACGTTACTTGACCTCAGAATATTCGGGAACATTCATAGTTGTATATGAAATTCTTAAATTTTGAGAAAATCTCATCACTTTCTGAATAGAAGTATGAAAACTTTAGTTATAATAGTCAAAGCAGGGAGAAATCTATTAATTGACTGGAGCAGGCATGTTTAGTATTTAAAAAGATAGAATCTTTGATAAATACATGTATATCAATCACTTACCATACAAGTCTCAAACATTTAACTTTGGACCTGAAGATCTTATATTGTTACTAATATTCCGTTTGAAAATTTTAAACATGTTTTAGCAGGTAGTGGAAGAACAATAGCCCTTTAAAAACAGCTTTTACTTAAAACAAAAAGGTTTATTAAAAACATAAAAGCATACTACAAACGAAACATCAAGTATGCGAGAGCCGTCAACTTGTGGCCAAACTGCCTTTATATATACTTCAAACAGATTTGCATAAAACTGTTCAGTTTACCTTACGATTAATCGCCTAAAAATTACACTGCCATCTGGCAGGGGAAAAGCTGAGCGGTCAGGCCAGAGAATAACCAAGGAGGAAATGCGTATTTCCCTATCAGTTACTAGCTGAAACCTGCACTTCGCTACAGAGTACATTCAAATTAAGTACAACAGTCAATGTATGCAATTGATATAAAAATATATTTATAAAAAATCGTAAGGGATATTTTTATAGACAAAATAATGTAGAAGAAAATATTCAATTTAAATCTAATAGAACATACTAAAGAATATAGTACAGTTTGAGGAACATATCTTTTACTGTATTTTAATATTCTTTTTGATAATGTCCAATCGTCTGCTGCATTAGCAAGAAAAAAAAATTTTTTTGACTATTTTGTTGTTATGCATGTGGTGATAAATTAATTTAAGGTACCAGAAAAAGAAATCGCGTGATCGGTTTTTGGTGCATCGCAAAGATGTGAGACGTATTATGAGCTAAAGCATTTTTTCAAACAAAAAACTCGGACAAAATTAACAAACTATACCAATAATTAAATTTAAGGATGCATGTGGTAATGTAAGCTTAAAATTACTTGTTATAATAAATGCGATAATGTCATTAACATTCATTAATTTTAATATAATTTTTTTATTTGAGAATTCAGTGTATTCCCAGACAATGTTTTGTTTTTTTCTTGTTTTCCTTGCAGATTTCTGTTTGATGGGTAAGATATATGAAACAAATAGACATTAATTTACAAAATAAAGGTGTGATCAATTACTTTTATTAATAATATTTAGTATTTATGAATTTAAAACCTGTTTAAAGTATTTTAAAAGGGGAATCTCTATTTAACGAATTTTCCCTATAACGAACTTTTTATCGGGATTTAATGACTTCGTTAAATAGAGGTCCGACTGTATATATATATAGATTATACTTTCAAATAGTATGTTTTATAACCTTTACTTTTGAATGAAAACATCAATTTTCTTCTCAGCTGTCTTTACTTGAATTGTATGTGATAAACATTTTTGATGTCTCTCATAAAACTGTTCATGGTCTGAAAGCACTGAGGGCTCTACGACCTCTTAGACTTATCCCAAGATGGAAAAATTTACAGGCAAGATTTTTATTATTATTTTCCTTTAAAATAAATGGAATACAATTATCATATCAAAAAGAAAAACACTAGGAAATAAAATTTGTTTTTAACACATATGCTTTAAGTTTCATATTTGGATTCTGTATTAGTACAAGGTGCGCCCATAAAGTAACCAGACAATTTTTTATATACAAGAAAAATATTACCCTCCTTCAAAATAATTGCCAAAGGAGTCGTCTATACAATTTTTCCGACGTTTCTTCAAGTCATCGAAACATTGTTTATAGACGTTGGAACTAACCGTTCGCAAAATACGCGTAACATTTGATTTGATATCCAAGATATTTTCAAATATCTGTCTTTTCATGGCAATTTTAAGCTTCGGAAAAAGGAAAAAATCAGCTGGCAATAAGTCGGGAGAATATGGAGGGTGATTTATCACTGTAATGGAATGCTTAGCAAGATATTGTTGTACAGAAATGGCTGTACGGGGCCTAGCATTATCGTGTAAAAGAAACCATTGCCTAGAAGTTGAAGGGCACCCTGTGTTTGGTTCATCTTCAATGCTTTCTCGCCCACGTTTAAACCGGTTGTATCACTGATACACTTGTGTTCTTCATAACGATGCATCACTATATACTGTTCGAATCCTCTCTAAAGTTTCGGTAGCAGATTTAAGTAATTTGTAACAAAATTTAATGTTACAACGTTGTTCCATTCCGAAGAAAACTTTTTTGTACAATGCATTCTCAGTAAATGAAATTTGCTACGCCGTTTTGATATGCAAACGACTAAATAACCAGTTTAAACTGGCGTTAACAAGAGTTGAGATATCACTCTTTCTAGCCAGGTGATTATTCTTTCACTTTTTTTATTTTATTGTTTGATCTTTTAATTTGTCTAGTTACTTTATGGGTGCATCTTGTATATTTTCGTACAATACTTTAAAAAAACTTTAAGTATCATGTCTTCTAATTGCAGTTTCTAAAATTAAGAAAAAAGTTTTGTTACAGTTTCATAATTTTTTTTTTTAAATTTTAAAGCTGCCTTTAACTTGTAACTGCAAGTTTAGAATTGCATAAATATATGATCTCTAAATTAGGTCAAATTTTCAAAGCATCGTTATAAGTAAAAAAACTTCATTTGCTGATTTTGGAGGGTACATTTGTTACAACTCATCCTTCAAACTCATTCGATTTATTGCATAAAGATGCTAAAACAGTTTAATCAAGAATAGAATTTTTATAAAATAAATACTTTGTATTATTGGTTTATGTTTAACCTACTCTCTTGCATTGCCAATTTTGCTCTTTCTTTGAAATTTAATATTGACCTTCATTAAGTTGTAATATTTGAGAAAATCTCAAAAATCTAAAGAGGAGTCAGTCTAAAAGAATAACACTGTACAACATGAAATGTGTTTGTTGTCACGCACCAAAATAAGTTTATTTGGAAGCTATTTTGCTATAATCCAGCAGACGTAGAGTGGCATATAGGCAATGTTTGTCCTGCAGCATATTCTACAAATACAAAGGAAGTTCACTACATTTGTGGAGATTTGAAAGTCATTGGGATACACTAAAATCTGAATATTAAAAAACTTCCAAAAGCATATCAGATGAACCACTTGTGTCTTAAACTCAGTTTGATGAAAATATTTGTGCCCACAAATGAAAGCAGTCTTCTGCCATTGAAATCAGTGTGCTCATGTTTCCTTGGAAATGAGAGCTATCAACATCTTGTTGGTGACATGGTGAAATGCTTTTGTGTTGCAATATGTCTTTAAAACCACATCTGGACTTATCAAACCGAATCGCTCATGTTTCCTTGGCAAACTATGAACATCTTGTTGGTGAAATAGGTTTCCTCAAAACCTTGGTGCAATGAGTGATGAGCTATGTTTTAAAAACCATTTCAGTAAATATTGCTGGTCTGTTATCACCAACAGATGTCTCCAAATAATTATTTTAGTGTTTGTGTTTTCTATAATGAAGCATCTGTTACATTTTTCTGTAACCAATTTGTATAAATCTGAAACGGTACGTGATGGACCATTTTGCATTTGATATATGAATCTAGCACCTTTTGTTCACATAGTTTAAAAAAGTTGAAATTTGTCATTATATTGTTATAAATAAATAGAGAAGACTAATTACTTGAACATGCCATTTGTGATTATTTTATATTCAGTTTATTTTTAAAGCTCCATGTGCTGTTTCACAAAGTACTATTTGTTTTTAATTGAAAAGAAATGTGTCTGTTGCCAAGTTGTAGTTCATTTAATCTCTAAATGAGGAATCCATCATCTATGAAATGTCTCATTTTCAGTTCGAATCAGGCCTACTTCATAAGGATACTCTTAGTAAATTAATAATAAATATAGAATTATTTCATTTTATGAATCTCTCATGTTGTCTAAGCTTTATTATTAATTATCACAGTATGTCTTTTTCCCCCTTTGCATAACAATATCCACAAGTGATAAACATTTTCCTCTCTCATTAATAACAATTATATATAGATAAAAGATTTTGTTCTGTTTGCTATGTATAATACAGAAGGTCGTTCGCACTTTATGGAAACAGTTTTATGAATAAATGCCGTATTTTTTACAGTGATTCAGTTCTACCTGATGGCCATGGTTCTTGACAATAGCTCTAGTTCGAATTTTCCATGAAAGTAAACTTTTTCTAACTAATATATCAATTTTACCCCATTCCCCCTGGACCGTTTTCCAAAGTCTGTTCAGTGTTCTCTGATGCCATTTTCCTAAGGCTCATTTTAATAAACTGAAAGGGAGAAGTTTCAGGTGATTTTACAGGTATTTCATTAAATGGGATACACTTTATTCCTGTTTCTGATTCTTTCTTTGCTAAATAAGTGTCTTTGTCCATATGAAGCTCGACTTTATCAATGTCCTTTCCATATAAGGCTGGAATTTTTTCTTCAGTATTGGTTCTAAAATATTCTGCTGATAGTATAGTGGATTAATTTTGGCTTTACTTGAGACTTTTTTTATTTTTAATTTGCCGTTGTAACAAAATGCTGCAACTATCATGAATCCCTTTGGGAACTTTTCTGTACACTGACGCAGCCATTTTGTACGATCATTCCCGTCAGTTGAGCAATAGAAAATTGATCTTTTTTTATTACAGTCACTAAAATACACCCATGCCTCATCAAGTGTTACCGTAAATTTCCATTTTTTAGCAGCTAGGTGTCTTTCATATAATTTTTTACAGTTTGTTTTTCTTTCAGCAATATGCTTTGGCAAAAGCAGATGAACTTTAGGTTTAAGCATCTTTTTTTAACTTGAAATCATTATGAATGATTTTACTTACAGTTCCAGAAGACATTCCTATGGTGGATTTTCAATGGTGGATTTTCTTTTAGGATCAGAGACTTTACTTTCTTGATATTTACCTGCATTCGAACTGTCTTAGTATGAGGTTTAGTGGTCATGTTTTCATTTTTACTTTCAGTTAGATTTTTTTCCCTTCAAATTTAATATATCATAAATACCTTTTTTTGAAATGCCATAACCTCGATTTTTACACCCCTTTATAATTTATTGATATGAATATTTCTCCTTGGAAAATGCAGTTACGTAATCTTGAAGCCATCTATCAATTTTAGGAGCCATTTTCGAAATAAATGTTTTATGTTATATTCCAATGAAAACAAAACAGTAGTAGACGATTATTCTGAAGTTGGCAAACCACAACGATAAATTACAAAATGGTTTCCATAAAGTGCGAACGACCTTCAGTAAGAATTTTTTTTAACTGAAATGATTATTTTTTCAGTTGGTGGCTCATTCCTTGGTGCTATCTCTTCCTGCTATATTTCATGTTGTTCTGGTGGTCTTATTCATCTGGCTGCCCTTTGCTATTTTAGGATTGCATTTTTTTGCGGGCAAATTCTTTCGATGCACAGATTCATACCAAGAAAGAGTAACTGAATATATATATAACAAGACAGATTGTGTTGAGAAAGGTTATAATTGGGATGAAATGTTTTATAATTTTAACAATATTGGAAGCAGTTATTTATCTTTGTTTCAACTGGTATGTTGTTTATTTCTTAGGAATTTATAAATCCAAATTATGATGTTATGTATAAATTTTAAAGAGTCTTTGAAAGTGTGCTTGGGTTGTAAAGTACAGTAATTGGGGCTACTTGGACCCAAACTGAAAGAGTGTTTTAAGGTCTCTTGTCAATAAAATATAGATATAATTCACAATCTCTCCAACAGTTAGGAGCATTAGCTACCACGTTCCCACTCTTCCCGTCTTTTTTTAGTTCAGGTTATGTTGCTTTGTGATAAAAACACGAATTTTTGTGACCTTATACCTTCTCAGATTAGGTAAGGATAAATTTACATTTCAAATATATGGTCTTTAAGAATATGACAATAGTTTTGGATGAATAGAGAATCAAATAACCGAGTATTAACTCATGTGCTGATAAACTAAAAATGGGGTTTCTTGGATTCCCAAGCAAGGAAGTGGGTCCAATTAACCCCTTGTCACATTCTCAAATTTCACTGTAAAAATAATTAATGTCATTTCTCCACGTTGAGTTCCTTTTATTAAATGGTTAAACCGGTTCATGTGCATTTATTCGCAGATCTGATACAAAAGTGCCCCGAAATCACAAGAGGTCTTACAGCTGATAAATTAGAGGAATGTCTCATAGAGATGCCTCAACCCACTATAAAAAGGAGATCGAACAGACTTGGACATCCAATCATTTTTACAAGTGAAGAAGAGTTGGCCTTTTAGACAAAATTTGTGATTTTGGATTTCCTGTAGACCAACTAGACTTTTGATTATTGTCAAGTCCTACCTTGCAATGCATGGAAAATCAGTGAAATGTTTTCAAAACAACCTCCCTGGTAAAATTATTTTTTAAGACGCATCCACTGTTATCAGTCAGATTTGCAAATAAATAGGGGTTTGTTTTCTGTTTTGATATAAAATAAATTTTTCATACATAAGTCTCTAAAAGATCCTATGTGCTACTTGAATTGTATATTTCATGTAAAATGTAGGTTGGGTCCAAGTAACCCCAATTTCAATAATTTATTATATAAAATTAAAATTTTTGTTTGAAAAAGACCTAAAATTGTGGGGAATCTTGTCATAGGTGACCTCATTGATTCGATGCCACGCCGTGTTTCGGCTTGTATAGCTGCCAGAGGTGGATTTACTACCTACTGATTTGTAACCTTTTTCATGCCATATCTTCTTAATAAAACGGTCTGTTTTTCTGAATTTGCAATCATTTGCTTATCTCCTCATACACTACATACATGATAAGTTTCGCGATAGTAGCTCGTTTCCTTCTGGGTGCATAAATTTTTTTGTGACAGAGTGTATTTTGTATGTAGTACTAGATTTATAATTTAAAGCATAAATCTCTTTTGATAATTCTCAATATGTAGCTAGCATATTTGGTTGACTTTGAAAGCACATTTAAAGTAATTCTTGAAAGATATAAAATTCAATT